>JAXQGS010000905.1:0-13371 GCA_037040325.1 Mucor sp. M7501 | reverse complement strand
ATATTACCTTTTTTTCTATATATATTTGCCCTTCTTCTCTTGTCACATTTTACCATATCCAGACCGAAAAAAAAAATGCAAACTCATTATAATAATCAGCAATTAGATGATAGACTTTTGCACAGAGGCTAATTTTTTTATTTGGTACCTTATTGAGCGTTTTTGAGATACTCTACCACGGTGGGATTCTGCATTAATTCATCCGACAGCTTGGTGAGTGTCTGCAATGCTGATTCCAGTAGGGATTTTTCTTCGTTTCGGTATATCAATGCTTGCTTTCCAATGGGAGTGTCATCTACCGTGGCATGTTCTGTATTCGCAGCGTATTGGTACTGAAGAGCGTCTATCAGCAGCATGATGACTCTGAGTTGGATCACTGGTAAAAGGTCCATGTCGTTTGTCAGTTGTTCTAATGCGTCCAATGTTGTCACTTGCTGATCTCGTATGTAGAGTGCAACCGCCTCTTGCTCATCTACATTGAAACGCAGGCCATTGTCTTCATCCATGACTATGAGATACATGAGCTGGATGGATTCACGCGACCAGCCAATATCCATCAGATCAGCGTCCTTGCTTGATTGCGACAAGGTCAATGTAGGTCTGACACCAGATTGCTGCAACCAGTGTATTTTAGGCATGTTCAAGGGATCCGCCTCGGGATGCAAGAATGGAGCAACTGGCAATGTAAAGCATGAGGGATTGGGGTTGTTCTCGGCGCAGAAACCATGCAAAAACAGTAATTCTTGGTTTGGCTTTGATCCATAGGACAGGAACAATTCGTCGCCTTCTTTGACCATGTCTGGGTATGTCACGAGATCAATGCCGCCGTCAGAGGTGGGTTGCCATCGCATGTTGGGCCTATCCACCGAGTGATTGGCAAAATCAAAGTAGGGAATCATGACCATGTTGGATCTGTGAGCTGCATCGTTGCTCTCTTTGGTAAAGGCGCCACCGATGCCTACCACACGAGACCAGAAGATGCAATCGGCCCATTTGTACATGTCAATATCAATCTTGGAGAGCCAGCTACTTTCTGCTTGGTTGATTGCTTCTAGTTCCCCTCGTATTTTGTTGAGCTTTGCCCGGGTAGAGTGCTCTAAACTGGTTCCCTGAAGATAGTGGAGGTTGAACAGCAAATGGTGCTGCTTGAAGAAATCAATGCTCGGTAAAATGTCCATGTAAGGCTTCCATTCAGTCGCATGGTCAAAGAACTGGCAGTAGATGAGAAACAAGCACAGCACTTGCTTTTCGTGTGTATGCGCTACTTGGTCTAAATCGTCTGTTTCGTACAGATTTTTGAGGGCGGCAGCGAATGGCTCTATCTGGATGGCCTTTTGAGATGATAACAACGCTTTGAATGGAATGTGGATGGGATTGCTGCATGCATCTTGGGTGGCGAACAGACCATAGCCAGCATGTGGTGTTTCTTTGATGGTAGCTGTTGAAACAATGCCTTGATTCTTTGCCCAGGTCAGAAAGTCGTCCATGATGGTAACTGATGGAATGGTAGAAGAGAAGCAAACTCGTGCGCATGAACCCTAGCCTTTTATACCGGCAATTGAAAAATGTCCTAGCAGCAGCAGCTTTGCTTGTCAGATTTTATGTACAAGTGGGGGGAGATCCTTTTCTTTTTTTTTTCTCTCTTTTTCTTTCTTTATCCATTACATTAAACCAACATGAGCAACAAGAAAGCCAACAATGTACTCGAAACATGGGGAAACGAGACGACCATGAACTTGAATGCAATCATCTATCAAAACATCTTGTCGTCGCCCTACTTTCGATCTTTATAGTAAGTGCAATGTGAGCTTGTTGTGAATTAGTAGCGCGTGTATATATATTGACAATTCCATGTAGTAACAAAAAGACCTTTCACGAAATTGTGGATGAGATCTACAATGAAGGTAAGTAGCCTTTGTTGCATGTCATTAGGACTTTATTGACACTCCCTCTCTTTTTGTCATTTGACATAGTCTATGTATTATGTGAGTAGTACGTCAATCGCATATATGCGAGGTGCAGATAGAAACTAACCTTCATTACCCCCCCCCCCACTTGTTAGCTCCCTTTGTGAAAGGTACACAACCCTCCACTGCTTACTGCTGTCTATTCAAAATGTGGACATTGCGATTGACTATCAAGCAGATTGAAAACATGATTGACCATGTCGATTCACCGTAAGTATGAACCAGGTCGAATTCAATATCCATATGCTGATGACGAGAACACTTGCGCATTAGTTATATTCGTGCCATTGGATTCTTGTACTTGAGATACGTCTGTGCACCAGCTCAACTCTGGGATTGGTTCCAGTACTATTTAGAAGACGAAGAGGAAATCACCATCAGTGGCGGTGTCAACCCAACCAAAATCACCATTGGCAAGCTGTGTCGCATGTTGATTACAGAGCAAAAGTTTCAAAACACCATGCTGCCTCGTATTCCTGTACCCATTGCTAGAGATCTCGAGAAGAAGTTAAAGGATTATGATATGGAGAAGAGAAAGACATCCTCCCGCCGTGACGACAGAGATGACAGACATTATTCTCGTGATCGCAGCAGTAGAGATCGCAGCACAAGCAGAAGACGTTATAGAAGCAGATCAAGGAGTCCCTCGAGAAAGAGTCATCGTAGAGACGATCGAGACGATTTAGATGATTACGAGCGTCGTCGCAGAAGCCATAGTCGACACCGTGATGATGATGATAAAAGTCGATCTCGAGACAGATACAGTCGCAAAAGAAGTGCTAGTCCGGACTACAAGAGAAGAGATAGATACAGATCTCGGTCCAGATCGAGAGAGGACACCAGACGCAGTGGATCCAGAACGTATTCTAGAGATAGCAGATATTAGGTGCCGTTCATCGAGTGCTTTTTTTATAGTGGTAATAAGGCATTTTGCACATGTGTACTGAAAATTGGTCTAATAAAGTAGTTTCATTTAATGTAACCAGCAGACGAGCCAACACACTATAGTTGAAAATGTGTCGCTGAGGAGGGGGGGCTAGCTTCTTCACCAAGGTTGAACGCTGGAAACATCTAGTTGATGCACATTGTAAAGTTATACTGAAAATCAAACAGTTTATTATCAATATAGTGTTGAAACAATGCAATGTTGGCATGCATTCTTATGTATTCATTAAATTAGTAGGGAATACCATTTGTTAACTTCTGGAAATAATCGTACAGCACTGTACGTTGATTAGCAAACGAATCCTTGATGCGCATCAACATGAAATCAGCAGCAGCACGATCCGTCTTGTCGAGTTGGAAACGTGTGCGCATTCTCTTGATGGTTTCTCCCTTGAAACAAGGTAAACCAGACTGCAACATGAGCGACACCAATTGCATGATCAATTCTGCATAAGGACGAGAAGCCAAGTAGGCCTTGATCACCAGCTCAGAGAACTGCTTAAAGGCTTGTTCTTCTGATCCACCGCCCATGACCTGGATCATTTCAGCCGTCAACTTGAAGGGAGAGCTTTCGAAGCCAATGCCTCCAGGTGCGATATCAAAGATGAAGCCGAAATCAATGTGAATAATGTGTCCATCATCGTCCAACATGATGTTGCCGTTGTGACGATCCTTGATTTGGAGCAAGTAGGAAATGACCGAGTAGGCTGCTACACTTTGCACAAAGTTGATACGAGCGCGTTGGAAGTGGATGGATTCAGGGCCGCCGTACTTGGCGACGAAATAGTCGTAGAGACTGTTGACCTTTTCACGACCCAGTTGATCTCTGGAGATGGAGCGAGGAATGACATCAATCACACCACGGCCAGGTGCAGTGGCCACCACGCGATAAGGGTTGACGTAGAGATCAAGACCAATGCTGGTAAAGATGTTCTTAAAGACAGCAATCAACTGCAGAGCCAACACATCTTGACGACAATCATCACCGACCTTGAAGATGGCGCCTTGCCAGATTTGAGTTGTGCGCTTGCGAATCTCCATGTCGTCGGATGCCTTGATGAGTGCGTTGCTGATTTCGTTCAAGTCTTCCTCTTCCTTTTCAATCAAGAAGGTGGCCATGAAAGGTGCCTTGGCATGACTCTGAAGGGGACGACCAGAGGTACGGTTGATATCCACAACGTGGCCATCTGGATTACTAGGAAGATAGACACCCACATCGACCTTGATCTTGGCCAGTTCTTCATCAAGACGTTTCTAAGGGATGGATAATGAGCATCTTGCATATGTAAGTTACGTGTATCTCTTGCTGTCTTACCTTTTGCAGTGGCTTCTTTTCATTCTGACCATGCTTGATGTACTCTTTCAGATAGCCAGAGATGGCAGTAACATCGCCAAAGAACTTGAACTCTCTCTCATAAAAGGCACGGTCCTCACCAGTGAATGAAGCTACCATGGTTTCAATGATCTTTTCCAGCGTAGGCTTGAGCGTGTCAGGCTTAATGCACTCCTTGTCAGCATCCACAAAAAAGTTGGCCTTCATGTTCCAGATGATTTGATGAGCAAACAGTTGCGACGTAGCAGCAGCTTGCAAAATGTACTTTTCTACGTAGCCCAAAGCGTCATAACGCAATGCTTGTACAATTTGAGGCACGTAGAAAAAGACAGTGTCAATGGGATGGTACTCGAGACTACGCATCGCATACTGAAGGATGAGCGGGTGGTTGCCGTAAGCAGGTAAAAAGTAACTGGCAGCAGTGATGGCAGGCACAGGAGCCCAGTATTGCAGGTACTTGAGATCCAGTTTGGCTGAAGACGAGATGCCATCGCCCAGCAAAATGACAAGCGCTTCAGGTACATCCACGACATCGAGCGAGTTGTTGGCAATCAGTCTGTGCAGTTCCTTTCTGACGATAGGCTGCACAAAGCGCGTGTCCATTTGCACTGCTAATTTGGGCGATACGGTCCATGCAAATCGCACAATTTCTTTCCAGGATTCCTATGCAAGTCAACGGTTAGCATCTCGTGTTGGCAGCAATGTATATTTGCACAGGCACACTTACATCAGTCACCATGGAGCGCTCTGTGCTGCCACTAAAGATGACGGGATTACCTGCACCAGTTGTGTTTAAAGGATTGCACCACACAGAGAGCTTGGTCAATTCACTCTCGATAAACAGCAGCAGCAGCTTGTGAGCGTACTTGTGGTGCTTCATCACATCGTCCTTGGTCTTGTCCTTCAAGAACATATAGTGGCCAGCCGTGATCTTGGGATTAGCACTCTTGATGGAACTGCAGGTAACCAAGTAGCTCAACGAGGGGCTATCATTGACGACAGCGTTATAGAAATCAGTCATCATCTTGTGCTCCATCAAAGCCAAGCTCTTTCTTGCACCGTAATGCCACTTAGGGTTTTGAGTGAACCAGTCAAAGGCAGCGTCATAGACCAACGAACGCAACTTGTATTCAGCCAGGGCTTCTAAGCGTGTGGATTGCAAGACCTTGAGACCCAAACGAAGCAGCGAGAAACGGGCGTAACGCGCAAGCGAGTGTGTGCTCATCAAACTGGCGTTCTGGAACGAGTCTTGCAGCAGACGGATAAACATGTTGACAAGGTGCTTGCTTCGATGGCGGATAGCGTAGAAACGACTACTCAAGAACTTGATCCAGCTAATGTGTGGTGTGAATAAAAAGGTGGCAATGCGATGGTTGCTATCACGGACAGCCTTATCAGAAGGAGAGTAAGTCATTTTGCTGACAAATGGATGCTTGACACTAGAGACAGGAGGTTAAACATCAAATTATACACGGCTGAATTGGACTTACTTGAGAAGAGGTGAAAACAAGCCCTTGCGATGACGCTGGGCCCAGCCCCACATGCTCATCATTTCAATCATCAGCTTGTTCTCTACTTCGGGTCTTTCCACCAGCATCCAGTTCCACACAGTGGTGCCAATATCCATGGACTCGGGTGTAAACATGAGCACAGGAATATGCACCAAATGTCGGATAATGTCGGCATTCACCTTGGGCAAGGCAATCGCATAGCCAGCAGAGCGATGCATGACGCGATAGAGACGCTCTACAGGCACCGTCTTGCGATCTGTGATGTCTTGTGCGAGACTGGCGAGTGCTTCGATCACAAAGGGGATTTGGTCTGACAGCTCGTTGCCTGACTCGGCATCTGCGGCACGAGCACGGAGTCCTATCAAGTATTCGATACCACTGATTTCGCCAGAGTAGAACTGTCTTGATCTGAAGCTGCCGATAAAGTTGGATGACTCATCAGGGAACAAGGAAGGCACCTTGGGCACGAAATCTAGGTCAACAATGTGTGTTAGTGGTTGTGATATCAGCAAGTCCTTAAAGTGCCTCACCAATCGAAAGCTCGTTCTTGGAAGTGGTCTTGCCCATCTCAAGCGCCAGAGAACGGCCCATGTGTACGACATCTGTTAATCCATCGTTGGAGAAGCGACTAAATTCAGCGAGGTAGTCTTGCAGCAGTCCAGAGACTTCAATGGGTGCTCTCACGAGAGCAACTTGAAGCCATTTACGAGCATTGTCGTAAATGTGGGTGCATACTTCTCTACGGTAAGCGTATGAATCGCCCAATTCAATCGTGACACCCACACGAGCAGAGGTGAAATGAAACACTGGAGAGTACTATAAAGGTATGAGTTGAGGGGTTAATATGCTACTCTGATGGACTTACCTCATCACGGTATTCAGCTTCACAAGACAGCCAGGTCAATTGCACCAGCTCCAGCAGCAACGTCACCAAGGACCCGTCTGTAAACACCTGAGCAAATGAAGCCACAATGCGTTCCACCGTCTTGATGGCCATCAAATGAACCTTCTTTCGCTTGTGGCAGCACAGTTCCAAGAGAGCGGCTGTCTGGCTTCTCAGCTGTTCATCCAAATTCTGACTGAGCGCCTTGACAGAAGCATCCTTGACAAAAGCGTGCGACACACGTTCAAAGATGGTCTCCAAGCAGTTGATCAACGCACTAGCATTGACGCCGTCGTTCATAAAGTAACGCAGCATGTAGGAACAGTCGCCCATACGGCTTCGCATCATCTCCACATGATAGACGCTCAACGCAAAGATCACCTGCGCAAAGGAAAAGTTCTTGATGTCGTAAGCCAGGCTAGGCAAAAAGTTGGTCAGCTTTTGGCGCATCTGCAGCAAACCGTGGTCGTTGCTGGCACGCAGGACAGAATTGTGCTCCAAATCACTTTCCAAATAGTTGGTGGTGCTTTCAATCACCAAGACGGGTGTCTTTTTAGCAATTTGCAGCATGGCAGGGTGCCATTCACGGATCCACATGGATTCAGTAACAAAGCCAAACAGGACACAGTGGAACCACATGTTTCTAAACAAGGAAACCGTTTCTTCGCTGGGCTGTAGGTGGGGGCTAAACTCAGAGTGCTCCAAGAGGGCACTGATGACAGGTAACAGATGGCCGAGTTTCTGGGCCAAGGGGTATTCGTTCTCCTTTTTGTGCTTTGTCATGGTGCGTTGGATCGAGTTGCCGCTTTCAATGAACAAGGTAAGCAAGCTGTGGAGATAGAGTTGGTAGTATTCAGGGCGGTCTGTTAAGCGCTTTGCCAAGCTTAACTGAGCGGCTAGAATCTGTAGGTAGTCAAGAGAGTGTTATGACACATAATGCAATACATTGCTGAAAGAGGGCTTACCGAAGTGTTGAGTAGATTGTTTTCACTGTAAATAGACTCTTTGCTCAGCGTAGCCAGCAGGTTGATAATCTCGCAATAGGTTTCCTTGGAGCTGACAAGAGCAAGATCCACTAAACGCATGGTCAATGAAGCAGTGGCTGAAGGGGACAGCGTCTTGCGACGAAGGGCGAGCATGGAGAAAGCTTGGGAGATAATCTAGACGTAACAGGTTAGATTATTGCTGCTTCGAGCACTGTAGATACTTACATTATCATCTTTCAAATAGACAGCCACACCCACAATGGCTGATAGGACATTGGCGCATACTTGCTGCTTTTGCTTTTCATTGAGCTGTTCCAACGCAGGTGCACCAGCAATAGCGCTGCCATTAAAGGACATCTTTTCCACAGATCCAGATTCAGCACTGGTGTAGCGAGTGATTTCATTCAAAAGAGCATAGACGGTAGAGATGGCAGCTTGGGCCACTTGAGCATCAGGTTTGGTCTACAACAATGGATACGTGTGAATATCTTCATGCTGATTATGCTGCATTAAAGATACTTGCCTGGACACATTGAGCCAATCGAACAATGGCAAACTGTTGCACACTGACAGACTCTTTGCGCTTTTCTGTTTGCAGATCAAATACAGGAGAAGGTGTAGCCAAGAATCGGCAGATGGTGTTTGTCATTGGATGGTTCAGTCTTGAGAAACTAGTGTTGTGCAAATATGGAAAGATGAGCATTGGTCAGATATGTTGGATCCTATTATGGTAATATAACAATTACTTGATTGCCAGTAGCACAGCAGCATCCAAAGAAGCAATGTGGACCCAAGAATCGGCTACGTGTGGCACGTCAAACAAACATTCAGTAACATGATCAATAAGCGTATCATCTACTTGGTTGAGGTAGACGGAGGCCAAAGAAGAGACATGCTATGTGTACACGCAAAAAGATGAACATCTATACACACACACACACACACACACACAATAGACACTTACCAAACTGGTGCCCATAATCTCTTGCATGTAGGCATCAGGAGCCCACTTTCTGCCCTCTTGGATGCTCTTTTCAGCGTATTTGCGAATATCCTCAAAATACCCCAAACTCATCAAATAGACGTGCTTCAAACTCTTGCTCAACTGTGCCTCTGCTTCAATATGAACGGGCTGCTGCATCAATTGAGACCAGATCTCTTCAATGTCTTGCGGCAAGTACAGTTTGGAGAATCTCTCTTTAGAGACCACCAAAGGCGTCACTGTGTCGTTGGTGGGCTTCATGTGGATGAGGACCCGAGCCAGCACATTTCTAAAGACAATCAACAGGTCGTGAATCACTCGGTTGCTGCTCAATGGCACTCCATCTTCCCAGTAACGAGCGAGCACACGACGACTGTAAGCTGTGCCTTCTGCATCGCGAAGACAGCTGGTGATGGAAATGCGAATCAGGTCCAAGGTATCGTCTCGAATCAAGGGTTGTGTGTTTTGGCAGAGTGCTAATAGTTGATTGGGTCGGTAGAGGTAAGGTGAGAGTTGAAGTGCTCTTGAAAGACCTGCCAATGAAGGCAAGATGAATGTTACAGTGAATTCGACTATAGCATAAAACAAAGACAATGCGTTAGTCCCTCCCTTCCCCGCTTTGATGATGATGACGATGATGGATGCCGCTTTGAATTACCATTCTCTGACATGAGCTGAATAATGCATTCAGCGTATTTCCACAATGTTTGAATGATCTCCTCGTACTGTTCAGGGCACCTATCACCGATCTCCAATAAGCCAGCAAACAAGGTGTAGGTGATGGTATCGGAAGGTGGAAGACCAGTCAAGCTCACAGGCTCCCATTGAAAAGCAGGTAAATGTCGAACATAGGCTAATAATCGAGGCAGCAGCTCCAATTGTCTCTCTTGCTTGGCCTTGACGGCGTATTTGACAAGAGCGGCAATGGTTTGTTGGCTTCGGCGAGTCTATATATGAAATGTGAATATATGTCCTTGCTTGAGCTCATGCGCTATCTTACCATGACACCCAGTCCAGGGGCTTCATGTCTGGTCAAGATCTCGGTGGTGTTGTTGTCCATTGGTACAGCAGGACACTTGTTGATGAGCTTGTCGATTTCTTCTGTGGAAGCCTTGGCCCTGGAATCAGCCAAGACTTCTGCCAATCCCATCAGGATTTTAGAGTGCAGATCAAGATGGAGGCTAATAAGAACAGGTTAATTGACTGACGACGCTTATGTGCAAAAAAAAGACTACCACTTACTCGTTCATTTCTTGATTTGCTAAAAGAGAAAAAGAAAGAAGGAAACAAAGAAAAAAAAAAGCGGATAGTTTAAATCAGGGCGAGGAAACAATTAAACTCCAAGTAGCACAAGACTCGATTCTAAAGGTCATCATCTTTTTTGTCTGTTTTAAGTAAGCTGTAAACGTGGAAACAAGCACTTTGCTGCAGAAATTCACATGAAGTCAACGGAAAGGAACGTGCACGTTGTGTACATTTGTGTATAGCGTTTATTCTCTCTAACTAGGTAATGATCATCTTCATGTTTTCATAGTACATGAGCATGGGATTCTCTCCACTGCGCGTGGTCGTCTTTTCGACATCGCCGTAGCGCTCGCAAAACTCGCGGTGTGTCAGCACCTTGACCGTCTTGTCGTTGCCCGCTCTTGACCCGCGACACACCAGCAGATACAGGTCCCTCAGCAGCTCAAAGTTGGTTGGAAAAAAGATATCAAACCAGCCTGGCTGCACCATGTAAGTAGAACAAGGCACCATGGTGCCTCTGTAACGTGTCTGAACCACAGGCGCATCCACACCGTCCACTGAATCAGGCAGCGAGGAGAAATCAGACAGCACAAGGCGATGTTGAGGGAAATGTGTCTTTAGGGTTTCCAGCAGCATAAACAGTTTGGTGGGGATAAACTCTGCCGAAGTCATGTTGGGCGCCAACGGTAAGGATTGCAGACATTTGAGCCACAAGTGCTTTGACAGCACGGGTGATCTGTATCGGGTTTGGTCTCGCATGGTGAGATAGCGGTTGATCAGGGGATCGCTGCCGACAGGTTCATAGACTTCTGTGTACTCTCCCTTTGCGTCTGTGCTGACAAGTGCTTGGTAAGGCTTCAACGTATCAATGTCGTAGCGAATGAGATCGTGCGCGAAATTGTCCTGTTGTTTTTTTTTTCAGCATGTCATCAGTCAGTGGATCTGCTTGCTCATAGTCATAACCAAGTCCAACTTACAATTACTTCCATGCCCAAAAAGAAGCACTGGTCAGGCACATGAATGTCCCAATCAAAGATACTCTTGTTGATAATCTTGACGCATTTATGCTGATCCTTGGCCTCCCTCACATCCTGTCGCTCTGACTGTCTCTCTGCCAATTTGCCTGAAATTTCAATAATGTTGTATTGCGTTCTCTTGTATACAGCGGGTTCGTTTTGTTGAATGTAGTCCAAAATGTTCATCATCAAGGTACCGTTACCAGCACCCATTTCGTAAATGATCAGATCCTTGTGCGGAAACAGGTTCAATTTGTACTCGGATACCAGGTATTTGGCAATGGCATAACCGTACCAAGGCTGCAAAACAGCGTCAGTCATTTCTCTCTCTCTGTCTACCCCCAACACGACTACTCACCTTGAACAATTCCGTGGGTGTATGCCACACTTGTCTCGCCACTTCATCCACTTCATCTGCTTCCCCTTCAATGTCCTTGTACAATTGACCCAGCACATTCATAAACTCTAAGTGATCTCGCATGCCATTGAAATCAAAGTCTGTCTCTGGTGAAAAGATAACGGCCTGCTTGGAGAAATAGCCATAGTTGGGATTGTACAGTGAATCATCAATGAAATCGCGCACAAGCATCTTGTTGCGAGTAGGTGGTGATTTGCATTTCGCTGTGTCGTAGGCGGTTTGACGAGGGTAATGGCGCCGTGCTTTCTCTTCTGCTTGCTCTTCTGCTGTGGGTGAAAAGAAGGGAGAAAAGACACCTGGTCGTTCCTCTGATGGCGATGTCTTGGTGTGTTGCAAACGAGCAATCAAGGGCTTGTAGCTGTGTTTGCGAGCTGCTGACTGCAGTAGTTGATGTCTGCCCTTTGTCAAAGCCGACCTCAGCATTGTGTGTATATATGTGTATGTGTGTGTGTGGTTTATTGATGTCAAATACAACAAGTGTTTTTTTGTTGGTTGCCCTGGCTTAAATATCACAGCAAATTCCAATTGACCCCGGACCGGTCTGCAGTAACTGTAGCTTGTTGCCGGATTTTTAGGCTTGAACAATTCATGCAAATTAAAGCTCTCTACTTTGTATACCACTGTACTAGTATGTATAGTACGAGCTGTAATCCACCCACCTAATCATTGTGAGAAAAGACGACCTTCACTTCGCTACGGACCTTCGTTCTAATCGGGGATGATGCACAGCTTGAGCTTGCAGCGGGCTTACCCAAATAATGAAATGCTGAATCTTACGGAATGAATTAACTCTGTTCATCTGTTGGATAATATGTGTCCTTAATACTGTAGTAAAAGGAGTCTATGTCAGTGTCTGGCGAGAGAAATTCTCCTTTTCGCTCTTCCGCCAAATGGCACAAATACCAGTCAATTAATTCGAGCATAATAGCTTGGCCATTTGCACATCACGTCTTAAATTGAGGCAATGTCAAATTTGATCCAAGCTTCTTGAGAGTCTCTTTTGTCCGCATATTCACAAATCTCTGCTAGTTGGAAGCGCAAGGATAAAGCATTTATCCCATACTACTCAATTGTGCTCCGTATTTCGCTCAAGATGCTTGATTAGTACTCTCTTTTACATCAGTGGATCTCTTATTGGTATTGGGTACGCTTTTTGGGTATATCTATACAAAATTTCCTTCGGAATTTCGTGCTTTTTAAAGGACAAAGTGTTTAATGATGTATCTGTTCTACTATATGATAAACAACAGACCATCAAACCAGATGTTAGTAAGCGCAATGTTCAGTGAGCAGCCCTCAAATGTATTTATCACTGTAAAATCAAGAGTTTAGATTGCTTGTATCTCGCCAACAAAGCACAATCTCGACCTCAAAACAGGTGCAATCCTGTTCTACGACCTGACATTAGGGTATGGACCACTTTTCAGCTATATTTTGGGGATTGAGTTGATCATCAATTTCTGCCTGTGGTAGCAAGGGGAAAATCGGGATGACATCTTTTTGGTGGACCCAAAATGATTGATTGCTCATGATAGAGTTGAGCTACAACTTCAACCAAGGGCTCAATCGATAGGCATTTTTTTGCTTTACAATACGAATTAATATTACAAGTCTGGTTTTGATGGCAGAGACTGACTAATCTTTCAAAAATAGCCAAAAAACGCAAAAAATATCGCATCAAAAATTAATTGAATATCGTAAACCGAAACACTTGAATTTAGTATCATTAGATTTGCCTTTCAATTCTGTACAAACTTCATGTAAACTTTAAGGGATGGTCACTATTGAGAATCGCTTCAATCGAAGGCCTAAAGATTTTGATTCCATAACTTTTGTTCAGCAGCCAATATGAAATACTGGTGGGCGGCCATTCCTTTTTTAGGAGCCGATTCCTTTGTAGTGCATTCAGCTAGTTCTACGAGCTGTGTTAGTGCTGGTGACTATTAATTTCAACCTCAGTTGAATTCCAGATGATATTCCCCCCGTTTTTGTATTCATTTTATAATTCTTTTGCAATGCTTCTACTCAAAAAACGATAGCTCTACAGCCGCTGAAAGTGTCTGTTTTTGTTACAACGCGCGTCAG
>JAXQGS010000904.1:0-13405 GCA_037040325.1 Mucor sp. M7501 | reverse complement strand
TGACGCGCGTTGTAACAAAAACAGGCACTTTCAGCGGCTGTAAAGCTATCGTTTTTTGAGTAGAAGCATTGCAAAATCAATACAAAATGAATACAAAAACGGGGGGAAAATGGAAAGGGGGAATATTAGCTGACATTAAACTGAGGTCAAAAGCGGTCACCAATAATGATACAGCAAATAAGCAGCCAACTGCACTGTAAACAAAGCGGATGCTAAAAAATAAAATGGTGGCTCATATTGGGTGACGAACATAAATATGGATGCTTCAAATCTCTTGACATTGATAAAAGCGATTCGCAATAGTAACCATTCCTTCAAGTTTATATCAATTTTGTACAGAATTCAAAGGCAAATCGAATGATACAAATTTTGAGTGTTTTGGTGTACGGTATTCAATTGATTTTTGATGGGATACTTTTTGCGTCTTTTTGGTTGTTTTGGAAGGATCAGCCAATCTCTGCCATCAAAACCTGACTGGTAGCATTGATTAGTATTGTAGAGCAAACAATTCCCTATCGATTGAGTCCTTGGTTGAAGTTGTAGCTCGACTCTATCATCAGAAATCAATCATTTTGTGTGCCGTAAAAATCGTCATCCTGATTTTCCTCTTACTACCACAAGGCAAAATTTGCCAAAAATCGATGATCAACTCGTTCCCCAAAAATTGCTGAAAAGCAATCCATAACCTAATGTCAGGTCCTAGAACACAATTGCACCTGTTTTGAGGCCGAGATTGCGCTTCGTTGGCAAGATACAAGCGATTTAAACTATTAATTTTACAGTGTAAAACACGTTTGAGGGCTGCTTACTGAAGATTGCGCTTATTAACATCTGATCCGATGGTCTGTGGTTTATTGTCTAGCGAAACAGCGCATTATGCGGACAAAAGGGACACGCAAAAAGCTTGGATCGACTTTGACATTACCTCAATTTGGATGCATTTTGCAAATGGTCCAGCTATGCTTGCTCTTTTGGAGACACGTACCACCAGCAGGGGCGAGAGATTTGCTGATCAGAAACGATGCCATTGCAAAGAGCTTTAAGAAGAATACTACGACTTACAATGCAGTATTGAGTTTCACCTTCAAGAACGCTAATCTGTACAGTGGGTATGCCAATAAAGAACATGGTGCTTACGCATTCTGTATCCGTGGATATGTTTATCACCGTAGCGATACGATGGTCGACTTTTTTTTTAGTATAATTTTTGGGGTGGATTACAGCTCGTTGCATGCATGCAATGCTTGTAACCATCCAGATAAATTTAGTTTAGTTGTTTGATAAAATAACAGTAAAATACTGAAAATATAAATAAAGTCTACAATGCAGTAATGTATGATGATAGAGGGAGGATAGTAAATGATTGTGAATGCGATGATATAATGATAAAGAGCATAAAAACGTATTAAAGTAGCAGTGCGAGGTGTGGTTGTCCTTGACGCTAATGAATAGCATTTGGACGCTCTGCAGCAGATGTTCAATCGTCTCAAAGTAAGCCTGCCCTGTATATCCAAGCTATTTTGGTACTCTTCATGCATCAATAAGAAACAGGCGTCATTATGAGCCACAGCATACATCGTAACAGCAGAACTTATCAGTGTAAGCCAAGGGATCTAATAAATATTATACGCTCACATGCTAGTACGTTCCAATGTTGATCCATTACATTTGAACGTTCTATCATTGCGTGATCAGATCAGCCAACACAGAGCTAAGTGCTTGCTTGTCTGCTTACAGCAGAATGATGCAAACATGACCATAGCATTTCTCAACCTTGAAAAGGAGTTGACTCGTCATTCATTCATGCAAATTTGCTGCGGCAGTGATGCTTTATAAACAGATAAACTTTTTTCTTTTTCCCTCTTTCTTTCTTTCCTTTATTTTTCTTTCCTCTAGCATTCTTTCTTTCTTCCTTTCCTAAAGCTATACACTTTCAAACTATGGACGGGATCCCAAGCAGCTAGCTCTTTCATCCTCCATCCCATCGCCTATCAAGTTCATCCGCAGCAGCGTCTTCTCGTGCTGCTTCTTTTAGTATCCCTATTAGCAAGCAAGGCAATCGTATTACCAGGAAGAGCAATAAAAGCAAAAGGGCAAGAAGAGTAAGAAGAGAAAAAGCAAGAAAGCTGAAGGTCTTTGCCCAAAGGCCTCGACAAGTAATAATGCTGCATGCCAATTGATCCAAAAGCACCGCCTCAACATGGAGCGAGCAAGAAGAGAAGAAGCCTGCCGTCAGCAATTGGGTTTACCAAAGTCAAGATTGCGTATCTCTTGTGAAACAGATTCCGATGAAGTGCACCGCGAGTTCTACGTGAAGCGCACCAAAGTCAAGAAGATCGAGTAAGACATTGAGGAAGGCTATGTTGTCCGCGTAGAACAAAGACCTGCGGTACAACTCGACAACCTGGATCCTGAACTACTGACCGGACGGCCTCTTACAGAAAAGGAAGCATATTGGGTTAGAAAGAAGCAGGCGCGTTGTGTTGGTCCCAGATCTAGCAGCTGGCCATCCACTATGCCTACTGACGATCAGCACACAGAGCACTTCCGCTTTACAGAGAAGTGTAAGAAGCTGGTAAATAAAGCAACCACATTGAATTAGTATAGCATGCTGACTCTTTGTAATTTAGTTCAACCCCAATGCGCCTGAGTGCTGCGAGTGCGGTTCTAGACTGTGGGGAACCAGTATGAGATTTCCCTTGTCCCGCCCTGCCACCACCTGTCCTTCTGGCGATGTTGTTGATGAGAATTCCCCCCTCTGTGTTGACTGCTCTCGCCTTTTCCGCTGTGTCGACGATCGCAAGGAAAAGACGGAAATGATCAATTGGATCATTGCGCCCAACAGAGCAGCACCCAAGCCTGATGTCAAGCAGCTCAAGGACCTTTGCAAGAAGCGCGTTGCTTCAATGAAACGACGTGCACACGATCACTACAGAAAGCTGCCAATCTCCCTAGCCATGATGAAGGACAACTGTCGCAACCAGGTCAAAGGAAATGGGGCCGACAAGGAAGCAAGAAGATGCCTTGAAGTAGACTTGTAGTATTTTCTTTTTTATATTTTTATTTCTTAATACAGTTTTTTTTTTCAGTAGCATTATAACTTTTACGAGGAACCATACAAGCCAAAGTGAGATATAAGCAGTGATATGAAGCAGGATAAAAGAGTGTGTGTGTGTCTGATTCGGTACTCTTTACTGTCATCGTTTGATGCACTGGGTCATTGGGATTTCTTACCAAGAAAAAAAGAGGGAAATGTTTTATTAACTGATAGGTAATCTCTTTGGTCAGTCTTTCGCAACAGGCAGGAATACAAAACCTTATAGTGCGTTTGTATAACAAAGAGACAGTACACACCTATAAATGCAGTGTACGGTACAATTCAATTTAAGAGACTGGTGAATGGAACGGAATGTGTCTCTTATATCGAGATTCTCTTATATCGAATAGCTTTAAAAGGCCTAAAATTGTGTCTGTGTGCTCGAAAAAGTACAATTTCTACTACAAGTACTACTTTTGCGTCTATTCTATACTAGCAAAACCTGGAAATTGTAAATAAAGAGGTATCTATAGAATACACAAACATACATCTACACTTATTTCTGTTCATGGATTCTAAGTTTCAGGTCTCAAAATCTCAAATTTAGTGGACTGGTGGATATGGAAGTGTCTCTCCAATCTCTTAATTCAAATTAGGAGACTCCAAGCAGTGATTTTAGAGAGCCAAACTTTGGTGGATTCAAAAGTGTCTCGTAATGAAATTCTCTTAAACTGGAGTCTCTTAAATTGAAATACTACTGTACACAACAGTTTCATGTTGCATGCTTTCAGGTACTTGGATTTTGATTGCTTGAGCAAGTAGCTTCATCATATACTGTGATGCATCCACTTGGCGCTAACATGGTCAATCTTATTAGAGCCAAGCAAATGAATTATCTATGATTGCGACTGGTTCTGCCAACTGATTCTTTGACAAGTGTTGCTTATCATACACTCTCAAATTGAACCTAATACATAGCTCTGATGAGGACAGTATCATTTTTAGTGTTTTAGAGCAATTACACCTTGTTGAAAGACTGCTGAAGAACAGCTTCATGAAAGAGATGCGATGGATTTAACTTGCTTATTTTTGCATTGCTCTTTGGTGTATAAACCAAGTCAATAGCTGAATTCTCAGAGCTATTCTACACAACTTTGTAATAAAGCATTGGCTTCTAGAACATGGAGTTACATTGACCTCAACTACTCTATGCGCAATTTCATTTCAAACCAGTCAATTTTTGTGCATCACAAACATTGCTACAGCGATATGATGATGCCTCTGATTGTCGATTTAGTGTTCTCGGTAGAGATGGGTAGTATAAATACACAATTACGCATTAGCAACATGTTGTTTGGTATCGAGAAGGAGGATCTCCCTGTTAATCGTTTCATCACTCGCGTTTGTTGACTTTGCTTTGCAATGTATACGCCATATTGAATAAACAATTTTAATATGTACACGAGTAGGGACAAGGCAAAGCTTTTAAAACTATATTCGATGCAATCCCATGTAGACAGCAGGTACACTTTATATCTTTGGACTTGTTTGCACAGACAGCTGATTTAAAGGGGGGAAACGTGTACCTGAAAGAAGGGGGGGGGGTATAGTAAGGGGAGTATAAGCAACGTTCGATTGGCATGCCTAAATAAATGTACCAAAAGCTTTCTCTCCCTGTCATCCATACAAGTCAACAAGTCATTCATGCATATTTCATGTATACATTCAACAAGACAGGGCTTTTACCTGCATAAAATGACCTAGTACTTAATGTCAATTAGGTATTACAATTGCCTTTTGTTGCCGTTTGCATGATGAATCGGTACAAGTGCAATGCTGTTTTTCTTTCAATTTCAAGACAAGGGCCTCTCTTGTCAATGGTGATCAACACAGTTTTTGTCAATATAAAACTCTATTGTAGCCACCCTTCCTTGATGATGAATGGGGCAAATGAAGAGCAATCTACCCACGAAAAGGTTCAAATTTCAAGGAGAACAAGATTCAATTTTGAGAGCCTTATTACCATAAATTGCCTTTTTATGATTTCTTGCAGATCGTATACTAATAGGCCATCATGTACATTGATTGCTTGAATCCCTTTTTTTAATATTCTATTGTATTCATACAAGACGCATCGAATTTGAGCTTTTCTTTTCTGTTGGAACAAGGAAATGTATCTCTCTTTAAGAAACCACACACACACACTCAAGATTCCTTTCGATAGTATGCTTAATTAGTGTTTGTTTATTGTTTTCCAACGCGAAATGAACATCCGTTGTAGACAGCGGCAACGAGAGAGAGAGAGAGAAAGAGAGAGCTATATAGGAAAGGGAAAACAGTCAATAATAGGGGGTAAAAAAAAATCAAATCGATTGTTTCCCCTCTCTCTTGTTTTTGAGTTTATGCCAGCCCATTTCTTTCCAGTATACAACACTTTTTTCACATTCAATTGATCAACATGTCTTTCACAGCCATCCTGTTCCTTTATTCCATTCTCATTGCGACCGTGATGAACCTCTACGGAGCATTGCTTGCTTCATCAAGACACATGTCAGACGCAGTGGCATCTCAAGCAGCGTTACAGACCATGACAGCAACCGCAGCAGCAGCAGCAGCAGCAGCACAGAACGAGAACATCAAGCAAAAGATACACGAGAATACAGTCATTGGCAGCACAGTGCAAATCATCGTGGATTGGATTCATGCAAACAAGTTGACACCCCTCCAATTCGACAGTGCCCAAGACTTCAACTGTCATCGCGCATTAGCTAAAAGCGTGATTAATCAGCTACTTTCATCTCAACGATTGTCAGCCTTGTTCCAGGACTTGAACGGCGCGACCAACGCTACATTGGCTGGTGCAGTGGCAAGATTGGCTCTCGTCGCCATGGACTTGGACGAGTCTACTTGCATGCTGACAACCGTAACCGAGGCTCTCCTTATCTGCAATGATTGCTCTGCCTTGAATTTTATTCATTTCAGCGTAAATCGAAATACAACATCAATGGAGAAGCTATTACTACCCCACATTCAGCAAAGCATGGAGTTTGAAACCTTATTAATGACAGCAGGCGATTCCTCCGGTGCTACTACTATTATTGACAAGGCCTTTTGGGATCAGCATCAGCACAGTGGGGATACGCCAAGCAACGAGTCGATTGAACGCATTGCTGTCAGTGCTCTCGAGAGGATCAACCGACTCCAAGCGGCTGCTGGATTCATTGTACCCACATCAATGCATGACATTATTGCCTTTGAAAAACTTGGACGCCGCATTTCAAATTCATCAACGCTGACCAACAGCAGTTCAACGGGCGGCCTGTCTCCCAGCGTCTCATCAGCAAGCACTTCCAACACATCGCTCACCAGCTACAACAACTTGGCCAACAAGGAATGCGTCGAAAGCCATGTCAGCGTGGACATGTTGCAGCCCAACGAAGCTACCTACTACGACATTACCAAATTCAAGACGGATCTCTTGCACATCAAGCTGGAGGCAGAGCATCTGCTGAACCAAGTGATCATCCCACTATCCAAAAGTACATTTGCCACAAAAGCCATCAGCCGCATCCAGCAAGTGAACCAAGCATTTGTCGCACTGGTAGCTATTTGCTGCGAAACGGAGTCAGCTCTCAACAGCCTGCAATACGGGTTTGCACACGATCAACTGGCAACACACATTGCCTCTCGCCTCATCGATGAAGCCTATTCCACACTGCACCACCAAGCAAGCATCGACAACTACCAAGAGAGCGATTTCGAGATCTTGACTACCAGCGTCAACAGAGTCTTTGATGTCGCCTCATCCGTCTTGGAAGCGTTCTGCAATCCAACGGCAGTCTCCAACAGTTACTATCCAAGATACTCTGCTTTGATGGAAACGCTCATGGACAAGTGCACCCAGCTTGGTTTAGCGTACAAGAGCATTGATTCTGTGTATAGAGGCGTCGCTGAAATCAGAGCAACAATTCAGCAAGGCCACGACACGCTCAACGCCCTTCACTACGACGAAACCACGAGCGTACGAGACATTTCCACACACATGACAGCCGTTCAATCCGTCTTTGCCACCATCTACAGCTGCAGCACACAGAAATTGCAGCCTCTGTACGACGCACTCCAGCAGCAAATCAGCCTTGACAGCACCAGTGGATTCCAAAGCGAAGAAAAGATTGCCATCAGCATGGTCAACGGCCTGTTTCAAGACATTGGCAGCATCAAGACGCAAATCAAAATCACCTCTCAAGCACTGGTTCATCTGAACGACAAGCAGCAAGTCAAAAGCGACATTGAGCAAGCAAAGAGCTGGATCCAGGCAATGAACTACTCCTTGGGCTTATTCATCGCCTTGGAGGCGCTGTTCTCGTTTGGCTCCCTCAATGCAGACCAAGAAGCCTTGCAAGACAGATACAGCGATTTCCAGGAGCAAGTCAGCGAATTCACCTTGACCCGTTACAACAAGATATGCACCTACTTTACCGAGGACTATGACGCAGGATTGAATTACCAAAAGCTTGGCGATACATGTGCTGCTGCTGTTCACTGTAGTAGCAAAGAGCAAGAGTACGCGCTGTTTGACAGTCTGCAACTGATGGTGGATCAGACAAGCAAGCTGCTCAGCTTCGCGCATCGAATTCTGGTGCAGAGACGCGCAGTGACTGAATACCTCCACCATGTCAGCGAGATCCAAGACAGCATTGCAGCAAACACACCTCCTCCAGCATCCAGCAGCTACGAGCACGTCTTTGCATGCTTCAACAAGATTGAATATCCCCAGCTAAATATCGACGGGCTCTCCAACATGTTTGACTACTATCACCAGCATGAGCTGTACATTAGCTTGAGCCAAACAAAAGTAAACTTGATCGCCAACCGTCTTTAAATCAAGTGTATATATGAATATGAATATATGAATATCAAATAAAACGAGTACATTTATTATCATCCATCAGGTGTTGTGGTTCTTTTTCTTTTCTGTGACCACAGCGATCACAATGGTATAGGTGATGATGGTGAGGATGCAAACAGCGGGTATAAGGAATCGCACCACTTGGATAGGCGCGCAAGTCAGCCTGTAGATGTTGGTGTCAGCAAGTGCTATTCTCTCCCCAATTCGAAAACCATAAATTACCGTAGAAACGTCCATGTGCTTGTTCGCTTGTTGTGTTCTGGCATGAAATAGGGATCTTCGTCATCGTCGTCGCTCTCTGCGTAAGATATGAATTCAATGGCTTCCTCTTGCTCGTCGTCTGATGCCTCGTCTGGCTGTTGTGATAGTAAGCCGTATTCTTCCTCGGGTATCATCTTGTATATATACGTAAAAAGCAGAAATGAAATAAAGAAAAAGCTTGTGTTTGGTCAATTTGATACAAGATCAAGAGCAGCAGCAGCAGCAGCAAAAAGACGTCATGGATTTCAAGGCATGATTGAATATG
The DNA here is from genome assembly GCA_037040325.1 of Mucor sp. M7501. Lineage (NCBI taxonomy): Eukaryota > Fungi > Mucoromycota > Mucoromycetes > Mucorales > Mucoraceae > Mucor > Mucor sp. M7501. Next base: position 4,933 of record JAXQGS010000904.1, on the reverse strand, counting down.
GATGGCTTTTGCAAGAAGGCTGCGACCAGAGTCTCGAAGCCAACATGTATATAAGCACAGCTTTGATGGCTTGCGAGCACACTTGTACCTTGCAAGCATGATGGCATTGCTCTGTAATTTCCTCCCTCAAGTGCTAAAATTTTCTTACAGTCAATTCATGCAACAAACTGAGATGAAATATCAATGTATTTTGTATACATTTGCTTAGCTGGCATGATCCACATGGACCGAATGAATGCAAACAGCATCATATCAATTCGTCTTGCCTGCTAAACAGTGTGGATGATTTATCCCAAAATCTCGGTTACTGAGTTTTGTATATATAAGCGTGTGGTGGTGGTGCTGACAAGGAAAAAAAAAAAAAAAAAGTTTCTCTTTCTTTCGCTCTCGCAACATTCTTTTTAGCAATGACAGATCCAACACAATATCCACATGGCGATGCAGCGAACGATGGCACTGGCCTGGGCTCACCATTGATACCCATCGATCTTGGCGTGGATTACTGCCTGGATTACCCCTCATTCAATGAATCCAGCACTGCATTTACAACAGAAACCAACAACACCAGCAACGACGAGCCAGAGGACATGCAAGAAGTGCTTGACGCATTACTCGACCTACACAGCCTGCAAAACATGGACCCAGTGCGATTTGAAAAGGACTATGTCACCATCTTGAAAGCCATCCATCTGAACGAGGAACTGCAGAGCAAAGTCCAGGATCAGATTCGACGGGTAGAAGAGCAACTGGACACAAATTCAAAGCACTTGGTAAGCAGCGCAATGCAAGCACCACCAGCAGCAGCAGGAGCAGACATGGAGACTCACTTTTTTGATAGAAAGAAGCAAGTCTATATACACTGGCAGAGAATAGATGTGGCAGCAAATTTCCCATCCACACACTGTACCGTGATCCAATCAACTATTTTGACAATGATGAATTGCTGAAGCCAGTAGTGCGGCAAAAATCCCATGAAGCAACAGGGGAAGATGCACTGTTACAGCTGGATGACGATGCTGACTATAGCCATGACGATGATGACGAAGAAGAAGAAGAAGAGGAAGATGAAGAAGACCAAGAGGACGACAATGCTATGAATTCAGCAGATAATGAGCATAATCGAAACCATAAGGCTTGTAAGTACATGTGCAATACAGCAAAAAAAACATCCATGCTGACCACCTTGTCAGGGTCTCGCACGGAAAGAGAAAGATTGGAAGAAGGCATCATCTCAGAGGCTAAACGCATGGTGTCGTTTGATTTCGTCAAAAGGTATACCCTATTACTGCAAAACCTAGAGCGCTGACTGATGCATGATGCTCTTGGTACAGGAAAGAGGAATGGCGCATTTGGGAAGTGGACAAGATGGAAAAGAAGGATTTGCTAATGTTTCCAGTCAGCCGATTTGAGTGGGATCGCATCAGCACGTTGCATGTAAGTGTATAGCTTCAAGTGTCACAAACTCTACTAGAGTCTAAGATCAAAAGCAGGTGTTTTCGAGATCACCCATCGAATGCTTGATACAATGGACAACACAGGAGCACCCCACCATCAACAAAAAGCCTTGGTCAAAGCAAGAGTCGCAGAAACTGGCTCAACTGGTGCAAGACATTGGCTTATTCAGCGGTCAGTGGGAGCGCATTGCCAGCGAACTTGGCACAAATCGCACCATTTCACAGTGTTTTTCGCACTACATGTACGAAAAGAACAATGCGCATGCTAGAAGTCTGAAATGGACAAAGGAAGAGGACAGGAAGCTGACGGATGCAGTGAAGCTGTTTGGCAACTGTAACTGGCAGCAGGTGGCAGACATCTTGGGCGACCGCACGGGCCAGCAATGCCTGCACCGATGGCAGAAATCACTGAATCCAGTCATCAAGCGTCAGAGATGGAATGCAGAGGAAGATGCGCTATTGCAGAGAGCAGTTCATTTGTACGGTGCTGGTAATTGGACAAAAATACAGCGCCTGATTCCAGGCAGAACAGACATGCAATGCCGCGAAAGATGGGTCAACATCCTGCAGCCTTCCATCAACAGAGGACAATTCATGCAAGAGGAAACGGATCGACTGCTGCAGCTGGTAGAGACACACGGCCCCAAATGGTCTTTTCTTCAAACACTGATGCCAGGACGGACTGACAACGCCTTGATGAGACACTACAAGAACGTTATCAAGGGCGCTGAAGCAAGCAAGAAACAGACAAAGACGAAACCCAAAAAGCAAAAGAAGGCGGCATCCAACAAGCAAGCTCCTACAAAGCGACCCAGAGCAAAGCCCGTCAGCGAGACACCTACTGTACATAATAAGCGCACAAAGACGGGCAACGACGATATACCCTTGAGAAGATCAACCAGAGCTCGAAGATCCACATACCAAATTGAAGACAATGTGGTAGACGAGGATGCAGAGGAATAAATGACATTTGATTTCTGTTCCCCGTTTGCAGTGGCTTGTTTCATTTTTACCAGTGTAATAAGCTTTGACATTGAAAAAAAAAATAGGTGGTATTTTTTTCCCTCTTTATCTTTTTTTTTTTGCTGGCAAACTGTCATAGTATTAGAGACGCCTGTGTACATAAACCATCCAAATAAACCAAACCAACTACATATACAATGGTCAGTTTTCTTACGCATTGCAGCTGGAATCATCATTAACGCCGAGATTTTTAGTCTGATAAAAAGGCTCCAACAAAGGAAAATTTGACGTGGAAGATCAACTATCTTGCCGCTCAGGTAGGAAGCAGCCCTCTGATGTGGATGGCAACAGTGTACTGACCGTCTCAACGTTGACTAGGTGGGTGAAAAGACACACATGAAGACCGCCATCCTCGCTGCATCCAGAGCAAAATACCAACAAATCCACAACAGAAATGCCGGTGAAATGGACAAGGAAACCTTGATTCAAGAGCTGTACAATGCTAGAAAACTGAAATTGGAGTCGAAACTGGTAAGCAAACCCCCTCCCAAGCATCCACAGCGTATGGACAGTGAAGCCAACCTTGTATTATAGTATCAAGCTCGCAAAGATCTGAAAACTGCATTAAAAAAGGCAAAGAACGAGGAAACTCAAAAGCAGAACAAAAAGATCAAATCAGCTCGCAAATCATTAGAAAAGTAGGGCATCCATTGCCGTCATTCTCATGCAATGTGTATTAAGCCTTTGCAACTGTAGGACTGTTGATGAAAAGAAAGAAGACGACGAGGAGGCCGAGAAAAAGCCCATGAAGAAAATCACAGCTGAAGACATTGAACTGTACGAAAAGGAGTTGGAAGTGATCAAGGTAACATTGGACATGCCTTTTGCATAAATGCACGTTTTGACAGTCTCTGGTAGAGCGTTGATCTCGACGCACTTGTTGAAAAGACATTGAAAGCCAAGCTTCAAAAGAACGCAGAATTAAAGAACGAGGATCTCATTAAAGACTTGATCGAATCATCTATCAAAGCCAAAAAGACCGAAGACAAAATTTTACAAAACATCGAATCTCGTTTGATGGCCAACAAAGCAGTGGTTTCCGATGTCAAGAATATTTTATCCTCTTTCCAGAGCATCGTCAAGGGCAACAATGAAAAGATTGAAAAGATGAAGACCATTGAAGAGAAAAAGAAGCAAGCAGCAGAGAAAAAGAGACAGGCAGAAGAAGAAGAGCAAAAGCCCCAAGCAGCAAAGAAGCCTCGTGTCACAAAAGCCAAAAAAGCAGGTACATCAGAGTTCTTTGAGACTTTGGGTGATGTGGCGGATGATGAGAATGAGGATGAAAACTTTAAAAAGATCTACGAGGGCGAAAAGAAGCCCAACAGAGCAGGTCAGAGACAGAGAAGAAAGTAAGTGTTTGCATATGTGTGTGTGTGTCTGTGATTTTGGCTGGAATTCTTATATGGTTTCAACAGGCAATGGGAGGAGATGTATGGCCGCGAAGCAAAGCATATTGCCAGTGAATATCAAAAACGTGAGGAAAAGAGACTTGCAAATCCTGACTACAGACCCAAAAAGAAGCCTGCACTCAAGCCCAAGCCTGCTGCTGTTCATCACCAAAAGCCATCAGCACCTGCTGAGCCTGTTCATCCATCTTGGGAAGCTAAGCGTATTCAAGAAGAGATCATGTCCAAGGCATTGAGTGGGAAGGGCAAATCAAACAACAAGATTGTGTTTGATGATAGCGATTAGTAGAGACTTTTGTAGATTGAAAATAAAGAAATTGCCATGTAAAATACATTATTCCAGTGTCTTGAAGCAGCTCTTGCATGGTAATATGATGCAATGCCATTTAGAATTGCTGCTCTTGTTTGATATGCATTGATATTGGCTCAAACTGTAGCTGATGTGTTGGTGCTATTGTGTTGATGTTTCTCAAGATTATGAAATGATTGGTTGCCGGTAGTGTAGTGCACATGTAGAGATTAGAACAATGGAGCAAATACAAGACACTAAAAGTCTCAAGAGCCTTTAACACCTGTGATTGCAAACTTCCTCATGCTTTTGCATTTGATCCAGATGAGAAAGTTATCTTTAATTCATTCAATGATGTTGTTGCAGCAGTCTTGCTTGTTGATAAATTTGCTGGCTTGCCTGATGTTCAAATGAGCTCTGGCATCCGTTTCGATCTTGAGCATTCATCTCCCATTAGACGACACAGCTTGAAGCTGTTAAAAGTCTTTCAAGCCACAGTCTTTCACAAGCCCAATTTTAACACGCCTTAATAATCACAAACAGTACGGCCAACAGCTTTGGTTAGACATTCAGTCAACACTTATATAGTAATCCAATGGCTTTTACTAGAAGTAGCATCTGCTCAAAATCAATAAATTGACAAAATCACTCATTTAACAACAACCATGCTAGCTACAAAGAATTCAGTAGCATGGGCATGATCAACGCAAAAATCGGGTATAGTAACATGCTACTTTTAAAGCTGTATCATTATTATAAAG
>JAXQGS010000903.1:0-12843 GCA_037040325.1 Mucor sp. M7501 | reverse complement strand
ATGTATAGGTCTAGAGAAATACCTGTTGTTTATATAATAAGATTTTGTGTAATTGGCCCTGAAAGGGTTTCGGATGTTCAGATGGACGATCTGGAGGACCAGTTGGAATAATCAATGAAATTCAATCTCAGCCTAGGCTGCGCGTTTTGCCCTAGAAGCCATCTTTTGTATAGTAAAAGATGCTATATAGACGTCTAATTGACTTGGCTATGCTCCATCTCTGCCGGCGTCACCCTGTAGGTTCCAATCACACGCTGCTTTATTTTGAAGTCTAACGTTTGAGTATACAAGTTAGGGGTTTCTCCTCGTTATTGGGCACGTTACTTGAGTTCAGACGACAGCTTTAGTGAGATGCTCTGCTCTGCTATGGCTTTTTGAGCCGCATTGACACGACACGGATTGGTCATATCTGATGAACAATATGAACAATGAAAGAAGCTGCCCTTGAAGTCTAATCACTATGAACTATATCAACTTATTTACGACCTTATTCAAGCCCTTATGACCGCGCTACCCACATACACATTTACTGCCAACTAAGGGCTGAATCATTTTAATAATGTCCTAAATTGTTAGTAGTAAGATGCAGCATGTATACTCTATTTATTGGTGGTGTCCATCATGCTTTTATTTCAGTGAAGAGTAGCATAAGGATGTGGGATCATCGATAGGCAGAAAACTACATGTCAATTAATGAGGATTTGGAGGAGATAGCCAAGTCAGGCTCATACTACCATTAAAGGCACAGCTTCAAGCTGAATAATAAAGCACTGGGAAAGAATAAGCCCAATGAAGGTCGGTGCGTCTGTTGATCGCATCAAGCGGGCCTTAGCTTTTCTTATGGAGGATGTCATTCGCTTGACACTCATTCGAGACATTTGATCAAATGTTGAAGACTCATTCAAATGGCCTATTCCATGTCAGTGTCTCTCAAGTTTAGCAGGATATATCAGCTATAGAAAGTATTTCATGCAATTTCCAACATGCAGAAGCACTGATACACTATGTGACATTCAGGCGATGACGTTTACATCAAGTCCTTCAGCGGCGCTGATTGATCCACAGACATCCAAAAAAGCTTGATAGGGACAAAAAAAGTACGTAATGCTTTTTTTTGCTTCTTTCTTTTTATTTTTATATAAACCTTCAACACACTAGAAATGACTACATTAGAAGATAAATCCTTATGGGAAGCTGAAAACGACCAGGGCGACATTGGACAAGATATTCTTCGTTTAGCACCCGAGGAAATCACAAACAGAACCCGTTTGTTGGAAAACGACATCAAAGTCATGAAGTCTGAAATTGTACGCTTGCAACACGAACAAGCTGCCATGAAGGAACGCATCAAGGACAATAAAGAAAAGATCAAGATGAACAAGCAACTGCCATACCTTGTTGGTAATGTGGTTGAGGTAAGTCAATGGACGTCATGTGGCATGGCAGGCACACGTACGCAGCATGGAAAATTGACTGGGATGCTCATCTAGTTGCTCGATGTGGAACCTGAGGAAGACGACCATGAAGGCGGAAACGTTGATTTAGATGGCCAAGTAAAGGGAAAGTGCGCAGTGATCAAAACATCCACGAGACAGGTAAGCTGCGAGTAACATGCGCAAAAGATGATGGACATCCTCTAACTCTGCAACAGACCATCTTTCTGCCGTTGATCGGTCTGGTTGATTCGAGTGATTTAAGACCTGGCGATCTCATTGGCGTCAACAAAGACAGTTATTTGATTCTCGACAAACTTCCAGCAGAATACGACTCACGAGTGAAAGCCATGGAGGTGGACGAAAAGCCCACTGAGGATTACAACGACATTGGTGGATTAGACAAGCAGATTGAGGAGCTGGTTGAAGCCGTTGTTTTGCCCATGACACACGCTGATCGATTCAAGAACTTGGGCATCAAACCACCCAAGGGCGTGTTGATGTACGGACCTCCTGGTACTGGTAAAACACTGTTGGCAAGAGCCTGTGCTGCACAGACCAACTCTGCCTATCTCAAACTGGCAGGACCCCAATTAGTGCAAATGTTTATCGGTGATGGCGCTAAATTGGTGCGCGACGCCTTTGAGCTGGCCAAGGAGAAATCGCCCGCCATCATCTTTATCGATGAATTGGATGCCATTGGTACAAAGCGTTTTGATTCAGAGAAATCCGGTGATCGTGAAGTACAGCGTACCATGTTGGAGTTGCTGAATCAGTTGGATGGCTTCTCGTCAGACGACCGTATCAAGGTCATTGCTGCTACAAATCGTATCGATATCCTGGATCCTGCCCTGCTGCGTTCTGGTCGTTTGGATCGAAAGATTGAATTCCCCCTACCCAACGAAGAAGCGAGAGCCCGTATCATCCAGATCCACTCTAGAAAGATGAACGTCAGCAAGGACGTCAACTTTGACGAGTTGTCTAGATGCTGTGACGAGTTCAATGGTGCCCAGTGTAAGGCTGTTTGTGTGGAGAGTGGTATGTTGGCGCTTCGTCGTGGTGCTGTTGAAATTACACATGAAGATTTCATGGAAGCCATTCAAGAAGTGCAGGCAAAGAAGAAGATGACCTTGCAATACTATGCTTAAATACACATACATAATAAACCACCTATAACCCCAATTCTGTGTGTGTGTGTGTGTTAGATCTGGATGGGCGGATGATGAATCATACTGCAAAGGCAAATTGGATTCTGGACATACACCCCATCACATGATGGCAAGCAGAAAAAAGAGCATCTAATGGCATCTGGCAGCTTAATAACTACAGCAGCAGCACGCTTGATATCAACATTCCATTCCACCCCTTTTTTTTTGATGATTAAATCGGGATATAACAGCTAATCAAAGGACCCCGCGGTGGAGGATGGGGTCTTTAAGGTCCATGGAAACCTTGTGATTTGGTTGGCTTGCTCTCGAGTTGAAACCTTCAAATTGAATCATTGTAACTCGAGTCTAACCTCGAAAATATTTTTCTCTCTCTCTTTCTTTCATTTCTTTTTTTTTTCAACTATTGCATTTCGGTTGCCTGTATAGATACTAGTCATGAACCATGATTCTTTATCGCCTGACAGGAGAGGAGGAGGGTAAGCAGACATGTGCTTCGTATGAGGGACTAGGTGTATTGACTGACAAGTGCGATATCTGACAGCTTTTCTGATCCGAAGCTAAACACCATCATTACTCCACCCACCCCTATCCAGCCTAGACGGCTGCAGGACATGTTCAATGTGGGCGATTCCAGCCACGACGAGGAAGACGAAGAGGACACCAGCACCGCCTCTGTGGAAGCAGCGGAAAAGAGCAGCAAATACAAACAGCATATACCCAGCAAAGTGAAATCCACAGTGCAATTCCCACCTGAACTAGAGCAGCGGTTCTACCACCAATACCCCAAACCGCCTATTGACGAAGCAGACGACGAGGAGCAGCAGGCGCCTCCGCCTCCTCCGTCCAAAAAGGAACGCTTGATCAAGTGCCTTCATGTCAAGTTTCCGAGTCGAATTGTCCGAAGAGTCCTGAAATGCACCATTGCTTATTTTCTGTCAACCTTGTTCAGTCTTATTCGACCTCTCACGCTAGCGCTGGGACCTGCTCCCTTCTTGGCTACAACCGGCATGTTGTTTAGCCATCCAGGTCGCAGTATGGGCGCTCAGTTTGACGCAACCGTTACCGCTGTGATGGGTGTGGTCGCTGCTATTCTGTGGGCCTTTGCTGGCATGGCTGCCTCTGTGGCCTACAACCGAGACCATCCACTGACATTCATCACAGAGCCTGTGGGACGCTGCGTCAATGCCGTGTTTCTGTTTGTGGGTGTGTTTGGTGCTCAAATGCTGCGTCAAGTGTTCCCCAAATTCCACTTCTTCTCACTGCAGTTTATGATCATCCAGATCTTTAGCATGACACGTGCCATCGACTACACCAGCGTGCCTTTTGACTTACCACTGCATTATGGCATACCTCTGTTGATTGGGTGCGGCATATCACTTGTGGTCAACCTTGTCTTCTGGCCTGAAACAGCTGTCGATGGTCTCGGCAGAGCGTTGAAGGAAACGATTACCAGCAGCCGAGACATGCTGCATTTGATCACCAAGCAGTTCTTTCTGGACCCCCAATCCGACCCTGTGGCAGAATCCGTCGTCGATGAAGCAGCAGCAAAAATGAGAAAAGGCATGACGAAAGTCAAGTCGGCGTACCGTGAAGCCAAATACGAAATGTCCTATGCGTTTATTCGACCTCAACAGCTGGGCCAGATCCGCAAATCGCTGGGCCGTTTAACCAAGCATCTTAGCATTCTGGGCGGCTGTCTCAAGACAGAGCGAGAGCTGTTTGAAAGCGCCATTGACGCACTGCAAGCAGAGATGAGAGACTTGGACAGCGAGGACGAAGACGGCCAATCGACACTGCACCAGCATCCAACAGCAACAGCCCACGGCGGTTACCATAGCGACAATGAAGAACTGAACCGCAATTCGCTGGGTCGACAGTACAGCGAAGAAGATCTAAACCTGCTTCGTACAGCGTTACGTGCCACAAATGAGTTCATGAATGGTAGTGCAGCAAGCAGGACCGCAAGTAGTAACAACATATCACTGCATCCTAGTACAAATGCTAGTCCTCAGCATTCCAGACCTGCCTCAAGAGCTGGATCACGCGCCAATTCTCGGCCTGGGTCGGTGTACAACTCGGAAGACGACGATGACACAGAACACAACAACCAGAAATCCGTCAGTTCTCTCAAATCCTTTTTGGGGTTACCCAAGCTTTCCATCCCCAAGCCGAAGCCGCCGAAAAAGACGAAAAAGCAGACAGAATACCACCATCGCCACCTGCTGCTGACCTACCTCGAGAGTCTGAGAGACCCCCTGATGGACTTGTCGCTGGACTGCTCCAATGCGCTCGAGTGTGTGTGCGACAGCATTGCCAACGAACTGGACATGGATCACGACGACGACTCGATCCGAAAGACGTGGAAGTCGTTCCTGAGACACACGCTCAAGATTGGCAAAAAGGAGGCAGACGAAGAGAACGATAAAAAGAACCTGGAACGACACAAGGGCAGCACCAAATGCAACTGCTCGCAAAACATCCGCCTGTCCATCATTGAGTTTGACAAGGCAGAGCGAGAACGCATGCACGCACTCTATGAGATCAACAAGACGCGCATTGGCTGCCAGGCATTGGATCTCGGCATGCGCCAGGAACTGTTTCTGGTCTTCTTTTTCATCTTTACACTGCGGGAAGTGGCCAACGAGCTGCAGGAGATGACGCTGCACATGGATGAACTAAGATTGCGCTCTCGAAAGGCGAGCTTCAACGGCAAAAAGAGGAAGCATCTGTATTTCCCGGGCCTGAATCAAAAGATGTGGAATAAATGGGCTCGAGGCAGCAACCATCAGAGCACGCGCGACAAGGGCGGCTATACGTTTGGTAAAGCGGCGCGTATATAAAGCACTGAAGCTGAGCATGGCATACTCACATTCTCTTGTACAGCTACATTGACAGCATCACTGCCCAAGGACGAGCCGAAAAAGACAGAAGCAGAAGACGAGTACCACCTCAGCAAGATCCAGACCAACAACAGTCTGTCTCGCACAAAGAGCCGACGCGAGTCTACAGCACTCAACAAGATGGCGTCCAAAAACAGCGACGACAACAGCTCACCTCTGATGGTGCGACACCGCAACACGGCCAACAGGCTACGACGGGAATCAACCGAGCCCACCATTGAAAAGCCCGTCCTGACAGACAGCAAAAAGAAGCCTGCCGTGAACGATATCCGCATCAATGTAGATCAAAACTACGTCGAGACAGACGAGAATCCCGAGCAGACGGCACAAGAAAAGCTCATTGAAAAGGAAAAGGCGCCCATCATGCTGAGAATCCGATATGCTATTTGGATACGACTGCAGTACATGTGCCGTTACGAGTTCAAGTTTGCGCTCAAGATGGCTGTAGCTGTGCTCGTGCTGTGTATACCTGCATTTGTGCCTGCTTCGTCGGGTTGGTATTGGAGCGCAAGAGGCCAATGGGCTGCCATGACGGTGATTGCCATCATGAACCCTACGAGGTAAGTCTGGCGAGAGGGCTGTAGTATACAACGTACTCACATCATTCACACTAGTGGTGGCACTGTGGAAGCTAGTTTTTGGCGTATTGTTGGCACACTTGTAGGAGCCTTTGTGGGCTGGGCAGCATTGGCAGCGGGATCTGGTAGTCCTTACCTCTTGGCTGTGTTTGCCGTGATATTGGGTAAGTACACACACACACACACACACACATGTTGCCATTGACATGAGTATTCACTCGGTGCCATTAGCCCTGGTATTCTTTTACGTCCATCTGGGAAGCGTCTACAACAAGGTTGGCATTGTGTGTCTGACGACCTACATGGTTGTGGCACTCAGTCGATACGCCTACCCACCTGAAGGCGAGACAATTGCAGATACAGTATGGTAAGTGGTGCAAGCAACAAGAGAGAGAGAGAGAGAGAGAGAGAAAAGGAGCACAGCAGGAAACGACTCCCTAACAATTACTCTGCAGGAAACGTACCATTACAATGATTGTGGGAATATGCGTGGCACTTCTCCTAAACTCGTAAGTTGTATACATTCATTACAGAGAGAGTCCACTGAACCACTCGTTTCTTAACAATAGCATGGTGTGGCCGTTTGTTGCACGACACATGGTACGAAAGTCTATTGCAGGATGCATGGATCAACTAGAAGACTACTACACGTTCGTCATGGGCTCTTATCTCTACCACGACCCTACGGCAATGCCCAGCGAGACTGATATCACAAAAGGAGAGAAGATTGAAAGCAAGATTCAGTCAGCCATTGACGCCTGCTCCGTGCTACTCGAACTCACTGATCACGAACCACGTTTTCGTGGCCCCTTTCCAAAGCTGTTCTACAAGGAAATGATTGTTTCCATGAGAAACATTCTGGATCGTTTGCTCAGCATGCGAATCGCTCTGCTGCAAATGCCGTTGGTGGTGAAGCATGACATTTGCGCCAAAGAATACCATGTGGAGAGACGAGAGATGGTAAGCGCCCTTGCGTACATGTTGACAGCGCATACACTGACCCGCCGCCGAACTAGATTGCCTCCATGCTGCTCAGCTTCCATACACTGGCCTCTTCGTTGAGGTCCAAAACGCCTCTACCTGTATATATGCCTTCTGCACGTGCAGCACGTAAGAAACTCATGGAGCACCGTCGAGAAAACAAACAAAAGACAAATTGGGTTAAATTTCGAAATCTGACTTGGTTTGCCATGGCATGTTCCAGTGAGGAAATCGTAGAGGAGCTAGAGTACCTATGCCATCTCATTCGATATATTGTTGGCGAAAGTGCGTATGCTGATTTAGCCAAGAGAATCGATAACTTTACTGAGCATGCCATCTGCCCATCCACCTTGTAATTCCTTATATACCACTACTACTACTACTACTTTCTACCAATTACCTAATAAATTTATTAGCGTCACAGCTGCTGCCTGCTATTATTATGCTGGATCGTTTCTTCAAATGCTTCTTTTTCTCTCTTTGTGTGTGAATCACTACAATGGCAGAACCGCAGTTTGACGATTTAGATACTACAAATGACAATGGAGAGAGGGAGGAACTAGTAAAGTAAGAGGATACACTATGTGGTGATCAAGAGAAAGCGATTTACAACAGGAGCGTAGGCACGTACTCGATTTACAGACACAATTACGAGGTAATTAACCGTGCTCCGTATGTACTTTTTAAGGCATTATCTGAACCAACCCAATAGGCATGCTATCTCGAGTAGATGCGGCTAGAAAGGAACATCAATCGCTGACCACAGAGAACCAGCTGCTACAGAAATACATCAACAACTCGCTCACATCCACAGCCGTATTTGGGGCAACCAATGGAGCCATCAATTCCAACAATATGACCTTGCGTCAATCCAGTGCTGATTCCCCTCGTTAATGATAACGGCTCCCTTTTTTAAGATTAAATTTGATCACATCTCTATAACCCGCCCTTTGTTGTTCACTTGTTCTAATTACTAAAAACCTATTTTACGGTATTATGCCATTTTCACCACTGACCCACATCTCGTTGTAAGGAGTGGATTTGGGTGCGATTCAAGGAGCATTAGACACCCAAGCAAATAGAGCCCGCCATAATAACTAATTAGAAGGTGGGAACCTAGAGAAAGAGAGACAAGGAGCATATTAAACTATGTGATCAGGGTTCTCTCTCTAAGTTTGCTAGCGACAGGAAGGAGAAATGCTCCCTTTTTTTTTCTTGCACATTCTAGAGTTGGTTACAGCCATTATTGCGCTCTTTTTTCTCCATTCATTATGTTCAAGTCAAGTATTACTATTACAACGATAGAATGTGTCAATTAAAAATAAAGTGGAATACAAGATTGCTACATTGGGACATCATGCTTCAACAGCATGTTGGAACTAAGATTCATATGCCACGTTGTAACAATGTGGAAGAACCCTCAGAATCAAGGTTGGAAACATTGGGATACAAACAAACACGAACTGCTTGTCATGATTGATAAATGACAGCAAGCCTTGTTCTTCTCGTTCATCTCGCTCTCCTGCAACGACTAGATGCTGCTGCTGCTGCCTCTCCTTCCTCTTCCACATTCACCCCCTGAGCAAAAATTTTACACACATGATGACGATGTACATATATGTCCATATTATAAAAAAAAGAAACATCTGCTTTGCACACGCTAAAGGCTGTGTAGAATGATTGTGTGATATGCGGCTTGCTTGGCTCTGCTGAGCTATGCCTTAACTTTAAAATTTTCGCATCATTTGACCTACATAAATACACAAACAACTTTTTTTTTCACATAACAATCAAGGAGTAACCTAAATAATCCGATGATTGGTCTCTTGACAGCATGGCATAGCAGCTATTACTACAACAATAATAAAGAAAAAAGGAGGTGTAGATCGGGCAATGGGGACAGGTTAGAAGTATTTTTTCGCTGGTCGAGTAGCAGGACTTTGCAGTCGGTATGACAAGCAAGCAAAGCAGCGTAGACATGACACCCTTTCATCATGATGTGGACGCTGCTATACAATAAACAGTAATATGCTGATGATATAAACAAATCATATAAACAAACATCACTTCTTGCTGTTTTGCCCGCCTGTATAAACAGAGCTAATTTGTTTGATTGACTACTACTCCTTACCCCACTATCATCTTTCTATATATCGCCATTCACTTCTTCACTATATAAAAATCCCCTTTCTCGCATACTCCTTTTGTTATAGTTGATGTTCCTTAAAATTATTATATATTATTTATTGTCATAATAGCCCTGCATTGTATCAGTACACACACTTGATCTGTGCGGTGCAATTGTTGGATAAAACCTTCCCGGCTTGTAACAATTTCTCCTGTTTTATCATATATATTATGATGCCCCTTTTTTTCATATCACAAAGGCTATGCACACTCATATAGGCACACATTAAAACATCATTTATTGTTATCGAAAACACACATATTGGCAGATCACCATTTATACTACAATAGGCTATTACAACATGTAATGTGTTGGACACATTTTTCCCTATAAGTTTTGTTGCTTGTCTTGCCTTTCTCTTCTCTCTCTCTCTTTTTCTCTTCTTTTTCTTCTCTTTTTTCTTTTCTCTCTCATCTTTGATCTCTTATATACATTTCATCCATCTTTTACATATATATTCTATTGTGCCATACTATTATTACTATTCCTATTGTTATATTATATCCTCTCTATCTACTATACATAGAGGCGCTTTATCATTACTAATTACTATTGCTATACATCGAATCCCTCCTCACACACAAAAAAAAAAAAGACCTCCACATCTCAAGACAAGAGAGAGAGTGAATGACTAAACCAGAACACGACATGTTGAATGATCCAAAGCCAAATACTTTTATGCGTGTACCTGTAAATCTACCCTTCAATTCATTCTCATGCCAATGATGACTAATCGCTATTTACTAGATGGAACCATTATATGAAAAACTATTGAAAAGACCTTTTCCTGATAGTGTATCTGCTATAGAGTACTGCCGTAGTGTCTGTGCTGAGTTTGGTTTTACTGTCAAGCAAGAAGCAAGCGCAAACAGGGTAAATATCAACATCCAATGCACAATTCCCCTCATTTGTAAACTAAAAAAGGTGAATTGTATAGAACATTTATGTCTATTGCTCAAGGGAAGGTTTGCCTGACTCGCAACGCAACCCTAAACCATCCCCTCAGCGCAAGAGACCTTCAAAACGCTGTGATTGTCGTTGGCGTGTAGTTTTGTCGGAAAACGAGCATGAAGAATGGGAATTTCGTAAATCAATGAATCCAAATGCATCAGAACACAACCACGATATGATGTCGCCTGAGGAAATGGTGAAGGCATGGCCAGCTGAAGTGAATGAGATGATTATCCAACTCGCCAGACAACGACTGCAGACGCACGAGATCCGCGAAGCTGTCAAACAGCAATTTCCAGACATCAGTTGGAATGAACGTAGATTTTACAACCGTTTGACAGAAGAACGCAAAAGAATTCGACAAAGAGGCGTTGTGGAACGATCTCAACGTATCCTGTTGCTTTCAGCTCAATTATGCTCTGTTGTCGCTAATAACGAAGAATGGGCCTTTGCTGTGGATACTGAGTTGCAGCGCATGTTTGAAAACTTTTGTCAGTTGGCTCGTTTGACACCCGAAAACATCAACACATTGGTAGACTTGCAAGCTGATATGATACAGATGGATACAGACCGCTTAGTTTCCAACACGCACCGTTTGTCCATTGTCAGTGATCCTGACGAAGATTTGATGGGTTCACCAGCAAAAAAGCGTAGATCATTTGCAACAAAAACTGACACTACTGTCGCACACAGCACCAAGACGGGTGGTACAACTGAAACACAAAAAGGAATACAAATGGTTCATGTACCAAGCTATACAATTCAAGTACGATCTCTGAATCGCTCTTCTTCTGAATCTTCTGCTTCCAGACGTGTTTACACTGAGGCTCCTTACATGGAGGGTTCTTCTCAATTGCAGCAACAGCAGCAACAGCAGCAGCAACAACAACAACAAGCGTTTGGATCATCCTCGTCGTTCTTTTCTCTTGCTTCCCCAACCTCTTCGTCGTCGTCCTCTTCTTCAATGCCATTTCAGCAACAGAGACACCAATACAGTCAAAGAGTAACATCGCCACAACAGTCCATCAATTCGCCAAATGAGTTCATGATGTCTCAATCTTACCAAACACCTCAACCTCAACAGCAGCAGCAACAGCAACAGCAACAAGAGGGTGATTATGGCTTGCCTGTGAGCACCACCGCTGGATCAAGTTCAAGCAACAGCATAGCTTACAATATGCAAAATTATGCAATCCCTACATCTGCTTTTACAACACCACCTGAAATCCCTTTTTCATTTGAAACAAACTTGATGGTTCAAACTCGCAATAGTGGTGGAGGTGCTCATGGAAATAGTGGAGTGGGAGATCGACTTACAACAACTGCTCATCAATCTGGCACTGACAATTTCTTTGTCAAGGAAGAGCCAACACACGTTGAGCATCAACAACAAATGTTGCGTCAACAGCAAGAATACGAGCAGCGCATGCACCGTAATTACCATCATCAGCAACAAAATTATGCTTTACCCATGATTCGATCCAATGAAGACAATTCAGATGAGGCTCACTGGACTTGATTCAAATGTAAATGTATATGCCCCTTTTTCTTCTCTTTAAAAGAAAATGGTGGAATTCATGCTTCTTTTATTTCCCTCTATCATTATTATAACTCTCTATGTCGTATTATGCTTATTCTTCAATTATACTCTTCTTTATCTCTCTCCCTCTCTCCTCTCATCCATATATATTCATATGCCCTTCTCCATACAAATATATGCCTTTTTTCACTCAAAATTCCTCTCATTTCTTCTTATTACTAAACCATTCCCTGAACCCATAAAAAAAGTAGTATTTTTTAATGAATAAATATTTTATATGATAACAAAATTATCATGTTTCTGAATAGCATGTGTGATGTTACTCCTTGTTTGTCAATAAAAGACGCACATAATACATGCAGAAAAATTAAATTCCTACATGGGGAGACAATAAGTTTTCATGCATCATACATAATTATGTTGGTTAGCAAGTTTTTTTCTTCTTCTATACTAACATGGCCTGAAGGTCGCATTGACGAAAGGAAAAAAAAATCATCATACTAGACCCCTGACGCTGGAGCACTAAACGGAAGTGTCTGTGGGTAGCCATATTAGTCTTTTGTTATATACAAATATAGCAGGACCCATGATTAATTAAATGCTTTAAGCTAAAAATGATGGAGGACATTACAAAGTAAAAAGAAGGAGGAGGGGTGATTAGATGTGATGATGGAATCAGTGCTTGTTTTCAGGAGATGCCATGTGAACCTATTGGCTGTATTGGATATGTACATCCTCATCATACTTTATATGCCAAAAGGATGCAAACCAGAAAAATCTACCTCATAGTTATATAAATTTTATGCTTCAGGGAATCTAACAATCAAGCTGTCATGTCAAAATAATGCCTCATATTTTTTGTATTAAAAATGCCTACAAAAAAAACATTATATCAGCGAAATATGTACTATGTTATTGGTGGTGCATTTTATTCGAACAAATGCGGTTGTTGGTGAGCCCTGGCTACAACTGCAAACACATTAGGTCGAAACAATAACGAGAGACGTTTCTATACTGCAAAGGGATAAAAAATTGAGGCTACCAGGGGTCGAACCTGGAATCTCCTGATTCGTAGTCAGACGCCTTATCCATTGGGCCATAGC
>JAXQGS010000902.1:0-13823 GCA_037040325.1 Mucor sp. M7501 | reverse complement strand
GCAACTCGAAGCTCGAAAGGTTCCCACCATCCCAACAGACATACGACGTGCTTGCAAGAAAATCCTGAAGCAGATCAATGGGGACCAAGTTCGCGTTCAACCGTTCTTTGGCCTCCTGCTACAACCCCCTCAGGATGGCACCAACCGTACAACCGACATCAGCTTCCAACCATTCACGGATTCCTATGAATTCCGCAGCCAGCAAGGCCTTCAACAACAAATCACGACAAGAACCTTTCGCAAGGCTTGCACCGAGGCTCACACCTCCAACATCGCCACGCACAACTGGAACTTCTTTTGGTCTCTGTCGCTGACTCTGGTCAACCGCAATGTCATTTACCGCTTCATCACGAACACCATCCCTGCCAGGCGTCTGCTGCATTACTTCAAGATAGCTGAATCACCTCTCTGCCCGATCTGCGATACAGTCGAAAATGCCGTCCATATGCTTTTCCTGTGTCCCAGTAAGGTATCCATCTGGAAAGCTATCATATTTGAATTCTTGTGGCCTACCGTCTCGGTGGGTGATATCATCCAAGCTTGTTCCTCTCTTGACTTTGATTACATCAAGTATGTGTCCAAATCCTACACCACAGCACACATGGTCGTATTGGTCACACTTGGCAACATCTGGCGAGCTCACTTCCGTTTGATTTTTCACACTACTCCATTCATTTGGGTAAACGTGGTCCAGCAAATCAAGGATGAGCTCCTACAACTTCATGCGCAAACTGAACTACACAAAGATTTGTAATTTTCAAATCACATTTGTCATCTATCCTTCCTTTCCGTCATCTATAGCTTTATCCAAAATAACCGAAAACCTCTCAATTGCGACCGCCTCTTGGTAGTGCCCTAGGGACCTACTTACACGGAGCAATCAATAAAAACAATTTAAAAAAAAAAAAAAAAAAAAAGGTAGCAAGGGAAAAATTGATGATTTTGAATGATGGAGGTTTTCACCTCGAAAATGAAGTTTTCTACTAAGGTGTTCCTATGCTCAAATCAATTGTAGAAACGCAATTGAGCATATAAAAGTGTCTTTTGATCAGTTTACTATAGTGTTTGTAGACGTTTCCCCAAAAAACGTGTTTTGCATTTTTTGACAGTTACTCACCACAGACTAAAGATATCGTTTCGAAATTAGCACCATTGGATTTCTCGTTCAATTTTACATGGATAGGTCTAGAAAAATACTTGTTGTTTATATAATAACATTTTGTGCAATTTGCCCTGAAAGGGTTTTAGATGTCCAGATGAAGATCCAGAGGACCAGTTGGAATAAATCTCCAAAATTCAATCCCAGCCCAGGCAGGCAGCAGCAGTGCTTTGCCCTGAGAACCACCTTTTATATAGTAAATGACACTATAGACGTCTAATTTCTTTCTCTACGCTCAATCTATGACGGTATCAACATGTAGGTTCCAATCTCATGCTGCTGAATCTTGAAATCTGGCATTTGAGTATACATGTTAAGGTTTCTCCTCGTTATTAGGCACGTTTCTTGGGTTCAGACGACAACAGCTTTGATGAGATGTTCTGGTACTATGGCTTTCTGAGCCGCATCAACAGGAATTGCCCATACTAGATGAACAATAAAAAAAGGTTTTTATGATTGCGCGATTCGAGCTGAATCAGAGGTACATTTATTCACTGCCAACTGAGGGGGAGAACCATTTTAATAATGTCCTAAATGTAGTATTATGTATGAGAAATCAAATAGTCTAATTTGAACGAAAATTACGTTATGAAGCATGGGCTTGCCTGTCTGATCTGATCAGGAGATTATGCTGAAAACCTGATTGGCGGTGGGCTTGCATGAACATTATCTGCTGATCCCCTTGTTGTTGCTCTGCAAATATTCTTAAGAGTAGTGTATATATAAATTGATATAGCCTACAGTGCCAGATGCATACATGTAGTGGAGCATGCTAATGTGCACTTGACAACCCCACTTGTTGCTTGATTAGTTGTCACTCTATCTACACTGAAATCCTAGTCAGCCATGTGAGAGTGAGAGTGAGAGTGAGAGTGAGAGTAAGAGAAATGACGCTATTTTGTGATGATCTGTTATCTTGCAAGTAATTTAGCTTCATCTACCTTACACAAGTGTTGGAAAAAAAAGAAACAAAAGAGTCTATATGTGTGTGTGTGTGTGTGATCATGCATATATAGAGTGCTTGGCTTGTTTATGTGACAATTGTATCACAAGGTGTCTAAAATGTACAAGCATATAAAATAAACTTGTGTTTATCATCCTGTTTGATCTCGCCTCTTTTTTTTTTCTCTTTTTCTTTATATCGTTCACCATGTCTCTTCCTGAGAATACCGCCACTAATACTGCTACTATTGCTTCTGAAGCTCCTGTTCTTCAAGTGCCTCCCAAAGATACTGTCACCGAACCTGCACCTGTCAATCATACTGCGACGACAGCTGCTACTGCCACTGGTGTAAATGCTACTGGACCCAAGACGACTCCTGTTCAACGTTTGAGCTCTGTCTACAAAAAGGCCAAACAAACTGTAACTGATGCTGTTGCAGAAGCTAACAAGGCTATCAATGAAAAGAAGGCTGCCAAGCCAGCTACTACTGCTACTGATGCCGATACTGCTGCTGCTGATGCTGCTGCTGCTACTACAGCAGTAGATCCAGTTACAACAACAACATCTGAAGCAGCACCCACTGAAACTCATGATAAAAAGGTGGGAACTTCCAATGTCGCATTCAAGGACCTGCTAGCTCGAGTCAAGGTAAATTAAAACCGGTTTTTTTTTCTCTCTCTCTCTCTAATAGAGTGCTTTGATCTAACACAACAATGAAATGTAGGGGCTTGCTAGACCCACTCCAACACATCCAGCACCAGGTAAGTGTGATGCATTCTTGCACTTTTGTCTCAATCATAATAGACTTACCTTTATCATTATCATAGCTGAGGCTACCACTAGCGATGAAACTGCACCACCTGTCCCTCCTCCCAAAGATAACAATGTTCATTCCAACACAACAACAAACACCAATCCTGTCATTGATCAACTCAAGCGTAACACAACTTTGCTTGCAAACTACCTCGTTCAGAAAAAGAAGGAATTCCAAAAGAAATCATCACATGAGACGCAGCAACAGAATGAACATGCTGCTGCTGCTACTACTACTTCTACAACAGCAGACGCACAACAAGCAGTAGCTCCTGAAGTTCATCATGATAAAGGTAGTGTAACATTTGCTTGAATCACGATATATATATCTTTTATATTCAACTCCTTATTGTGAAAACAGTAGATGCCAACGCTTCCACTACTTCACCATTGGTACGTCGTATTACCAAGTTGGTTCACACGGCTACTACTACCATCAACAAGAAGAAGGATCAATTCACCAAAAAGGAAACTCATGCTGCTCCTACGGCTGCTACTACTACTGCTGATGCCCACCATGAGCCTGCTGTCGCAACTGAGCCAGCTGCTACCACTACTGTCGCTTAACTTTCAAATCCTTATCTCTCTCTCTCTCTCTCACTCTTTTAACAATAAATGTAATACTAATTGTGGTGTAATAACTTTTTATATCTTTCCAAAGCTTTTTTATTATGGTTGAATTGTTTATTATGGTTTAAATGGGTGTAAAAAATAATTAAAAAGAGAGAGAAAGAGAGTATTCACAGATAAAAAAAAAAAGAAAATGAAATATAATGCGTATAATAATATAGTTTGTTAGAAACCTTGTCGAAGCACCATTTTGCCTTGAGCTCTAAGAGCCAACATGTCTCTACGGGCCAGAATGGTCATTGCTCTCGAGAATGCAGCTTCAGAAAAGCCATCACGCAGATAATGATCCTTGAGTTTAACGTAGGGCACTTGAGAACCCACGGGCAGACGTTTTTGAATATCCTTTTCAATGAGCTGCACTTCAGACATGATGTCGCTACGCGTCATACCATCAGCACCACCGTTGGAGATGGCATCCAGAGTAGAATATTTAAACAAACGAATGGCTTCATCGACGTGCTGTTCATTGGCGTATGGAGAGAGTGTCATCTTTGCTAATGATTCGGAAATACGGATGATGGCTTCCAACTGTCTGATGGTGATGGGAATCGTGGATCTCACTTCTGTGTCTCTTTCTGTGTCCTTCATCTCCTTGCGAATAGAGACGAAATGGCTGCTTAGTTTGGTAGCTGCTGCTGCTGTTAAACGAGGTGCACATTTGCTAGCAAGAAAACATCAGTATTCAAAGCGGGCTACATGATCAAGCGCAGACGACTCACGTTTTACAATAGTTGATGTAGGCCTTCATCTTGTCCAGATCGATTTCTCCCATCACAGCGTCTTGTGTTTGTCTGTTCATGTGGACATTCAAAACGTGTCTGGCAATAGACTATACATGGATCATTGAATAATCGCATTCTACTGCATTACCGCCCATTCCAACTTACCATATCACGGCTCTCATTGTGGTCATCCTTGACAATAAAGATCATATCGAAACGAGACAAAATGGTGGTTTGGAAATCGATATTCTCGCCAGCGCTCTTCATGTCGTCATAGCGACCAAACACTGGATTGGCAGCAGCAAGCACAGAGGTACGCGAATTGAGAATGGTGGTGATACCTGCTTTGGCAATGGAAATCGTTTGTTGTTCCATGGCTTCGTGAATAGCCACACGATCCTCATCACGCATCTTGTCAAACTCATCAATACACACAACACCGCCATCTGCCAACACCATGGCACCACCTTCCAAGTAGAAATCACGCTAATCCAACACACACAATGAGTCTCTCTCTCTCTCTCTGCAGTCATGCGTGTGCGGCAAAGTGTACTTACAGAAGCAGGATCACGAATGACCGAAGCGGTTAAACCAGCGGCACTACTACCCTTACCAGACGTATAGACGGCAATGGGAGCCACCTTTTCTGTGAATTTAAGCAACTGTGATTTGGCGGTACCTGGATCACCCAGCAACAGCACACTGATATCACCTCTCAATCGCATGCCGTCTGGCAAAATCTTTTTGGATCCACTAAACAGCAAACACGTAATAGCCTTTTTGATGTCTAGTGTAAATCATGCGTTAGCGTCACCAGGGCCAGCCTTTCCATCTCTCTACTTTTTACCCATGTTGCCAAAAATGGAAGGTGCCAAACTACGAGAAAACGTTTCGTATAAATCAGGCTGACGAGACATTCTAATGTATTCCTCCTCCTCTGCGTCTGTGAAATGAGGTTTGCCACGTCCATTGTTGTGCTGATCTACGGAAAGGCCGACAATTCTGATATAAGGTGTTCTGACAGCAGCAGCCCCGGTTGATTTCTAGTGCCACGGTGATGGGTCAGTTT
This sequence comes from Mucor sp. M7501, assembly GCA_037040325.1. Lineage (NCBI taxonomy): Eukaryota > Fungi > Mucoromycota > Mucoromycetes > Mucorales > Mucoraceae > Mucor > Mucor sp. M7501. The sequence goes on along the minus strand of JAXQGS010000902.1, from coordinate 8,487 downwards.
TTGTGCGTGAGACATGATGGCGGAAAAAAAAAAACTTACAGCAGATTTGCTTTGAAAGATGGAATAGATACCCATGACCACAGCTCTCATACCAGGCACCACACGGTTGGTCAACCAGCGATCCGCATTCAAGATGGTATGGCGGGGAAGATCGCCCACAGGCACCATATCAGGGGCCTCTTGCAACTTGATGACCTGCGAATCCACAAACTTGCACTTGTCATGCATAATCACAAAAGGATCCATAGGACATTGCTGGTTGCCGCCATCGACACTGACACTGTCACAGGTTCTAGGCAGCACAATAGACGAGAACCCGCCAGTGACGGGGATGACCTTGATGCTGCGACAGGATCTACACATGGCAGTGACTTGAGTGGCTCGGGAGCTGAGGGTGGAGGCGCCAATGACGATACCAGGGATACGGACAAGCTTTCCAATGTAGTCAGACTATACAAAAAAGAAGAAGGGGGGTCAATCACCCATGCCTGCCTATCAACAGACCATGTCAACGTCCTTACGTTCAAATCACGGATTTGCACAACATTGGCCGAGGATTTGAGGGTCACTTGGCAGTCAGGGACATCCAGGTTGCTGACAGTGTTGGGGTTGGAAAACAGAATTCGCTTTGCACTGTCCTTGACGGCAGTTTCAAACTAACACAATTGCTGTTAGAGGACTCTACAAGCGTCGGTCTTTCTCTCTCTCTCTTACCCTGGGCAAGTAGTCGGCAGGTGTGGTGGTGAGCTTGTTGGCGAGGTCGGCATTGAAGCTGATGAGATGGTTGACGTCGACTTCAATGTAGTATTGCTTTGTTAGCAGGTTTTGCGACAGCTGCTCTCTACACGACGGATTGCGTTAGATGACACACTGCCCAGCTTTCAGGCACACACACACACACAACGCACCTGTAAATGTAGTTGTTGCCGAGACGAAACGTCTGGATAAAGTCAAAGAACAAAGCAGTGGTCTCTGAAAACGAGTCCACTTGGTCTTCTCCAGGAAGCACGGATGTCGAGTACACTTGTCCTTGATCCCAACCCAAACTGGCCATTTTCTTCTATATTTGATACAAAAGAGTGAAAGAAAAAAACTGTAACGCGTTTGCACATTTGACCGAGAAAAAAATTGAATCAAACGCCCTGCCAAAGGTCACAATAGGCAGTCGCGCGCGCACGCGAGAGAGTGAGAGTCGATGATGCTTTATTGTTACATGTGTTCTATCGGTCGGATGCCTAGCAGATGCAGTCCGTTCTTTAGCGTGGCTCTGGCAGACCAAAACAGCAGCATGCGCGCCTTGGAGACGTCTGGATCCATGCCCTTCACTCTCAACGACGCACTGGCTGCGCTCGTCGCATGCGAGAGCTTGAACAGATAGTTGACAATCGTGCACGGCTCCAGGGTGGCAAACGCCGACTCTACAATGTCAGGGAACTGGGCGATGGATTGCACCAGCTGAACGGCCTCCTTCTCCTTGAGGATGCTGAAGTCGCAGTGCGGATCGACCGCAATGCCTGATTTCCGCTCAATGCCGCACGCCCTGGCATGCGCATACTGCAAAAACACACCGGTATCGCCTCGGGCGTCCGTCATGCGGTCCCAGGAAAACTCATAGTCCTTGCTGCGCTTGGACTTCATGTCTTGGATGAGAATGGCAGACATGGCCAGCTGGTCTGCCACGGCATCCATGTCGCTCAACTGGCTCTTTTCCTGGCTCTGCTTCATGTAGTCTACGATCTTTTCCTTGGCTGTGTCCAGTATGTCCTGCAGAAACACGACGGTGCCCTTGCGTGTCGACATGCCCTTGATCCTGCCAAAGCCCACATGCTGCAAGTCTTGCTCTGTGTGTGCCATGAGATTCGAGATCCGGAACAGCTGCTTAAAGTAGCCGGCTTGCTCACTGCCCACCACGTAGATGGCCTTCTGGAAGGGGTATTTCTCTCGTCTCATCAGGATGCTGGCCAAGTCCCGCGTCAGATACAGCGACGTGCCGTCTGCTCTCTGCACCACGGCAGTGCCCAAGTTGTATTTCTCCAGATCCACAGCCAATGCGCCGTCCTCTGTGCGCTCCAGCAGCTGGCAACTGCGCAGCTGCTCGTGTGCTTTGGCGATGTACGGATTCACCTGCGACTCCCCTGAATACACGTCAAACTGCACGTTGAGTCGCTTGTATATCGATGCGTACGACTGGATGCTCAAGTCGCGAAACTGCTTCCACTGCTTCAATGCGTCGGCATCCCCCTGCTCCATCTTTCTGAAATACTCGTTTGCCTGCTTGTCGATGTCCGTGTTGAGTTTTGCTTCTGCATTGATCTTGACGTAGACTTGGTAGAGGTGGTGGATGGGATCTGACACGAGCTTGGCTTGATCTCCGTATTTCTCAAACCCCACAGCCAGTAAGCCTAAGCATGCAGGTTAGCAATGAACACACAGCAGCACAAACAAGCAGCACACGGTTGCTTACCATATTGTTTACCCCAGTCGCCCAAATAGTTGATGCCAACAACGTGGTATCCCAGTGCCTCGTGTATTCGCTTTGTAAAGTTGCCAATAATTGTGCTGCGTAAATGGCCTGCATGAAACGGCTTTGCAATGTTTGGCGAGCTATAGTCAATCAGCACCGTCGTGTGGGCAGCAGGCGTTGCCAGGTGGGACCATCCGTACGTCTCCTTGTCCTGGTGCACTTGCTGCAGTACGTGCTTGGTAAAGTTGGTTTCATCAAATTTAAAATAGAGGCTCGATCCTTTCTGACTGGCTTGCTGAATGTATTCGTCAGGTACAAACTGAAATTCCCAGTTAGTATCTGAATGCAGCTGCTGGTGGCACATGAAGATGCCCCTACCTTGTCTGCTATTGCCTTTGACCATGCATCCAGCTGTTGCGTGGCAACGGGTGTGGCAAGCGCCGTGTTGAGCTTGGGGAGCGATATCGATATATGGCCGTCTTTCCTGGACTTTGTAGGCCGCATACATGTCAGCAACTCTTGTGGATCACATGCGGTTTGCTTTGAAAGCTGCTTGGCTATCGATTGTTTGAATCGAAGCAGTGCTGTCATGGAGTGTGAATGTGGGGAGGCGAGGAAAAAGGAATGTGTCTGTTGCACACTCTTGTTTTGCGAGGGGGATGCCACACCTTGATTTGGAACTCAGGGTGTTGACCTTTCAAATGCTCTTTGGAATTGTATTGCATTGTATTCTAAATGCTGTGTGTGTGTGTCTTTTATAAAGAATGTCATTTTGCCAACGGATTTGTTTATATTAATCAAGAGAAGCTTAAAAAACATGTCCCTGTTGGAAGGGGGGGGGGTGATGTTCATCAGCAACATCTCATCATCAGCATCATCAAGAAGCAGGTGTTTGTAACACACGCACACAACATAAAACACATTACCCTGAATGATCAGTCAACAACAGCACTTGTATTTGGTTTAATTGATGTTTCATTTAGATGATAAAGTGCTGCTGCGTATCATGTAGCATGGGGGGGGGGTAAAATGGAAGCAGCTTCAGCGCTAAAAAGACATCCTCTCCAGCCTTTGATAGTATCGGCTATTGACATTTACTTGTGTGAATACCCTTAAACAAACCATGGTGTAAATTAAGGGTTCTGGTTCATTTAGATGTTTGTTTACAAGTATTGGATTCCACGTGAGATGAGCAATTATAAAATCAAGATGCTGATATCATGATAATCGTGCCTCTTTTTCTCTTGTTTCTCTATATTAATAAACCACCTAATGTCGTCAGCAGCACATTTACAACACATGGACGTCCTGATGGATCTACAGCCAATGCTACATTCGATTGCAGTGCTTTTGAGGATACTGCAGTGGAAAGGCAGCGAGAAAAAGTACTCTTTTATATGCTTGCTATCTCTGCTTTTGGCGGCATCAATACAACACTATCTGCTCTACAGCCTGCCATGTGTACTGCTCCTCTTTGAAATATACCAGCAGCAGCAGTATCCACAGAAACACACCAAAGACGAATCAGCACTGTTGTCTGATTTGGCCGAGATCCGCGATACCATCTGCTTTCTGACAAGTGCGAAAAAGCGGATGCAACAAAGTGCTACTCTATGCAGCGTATATCATTTCTACTACTCGATGGCCTCCAAAAAGACTCGCTCGTTTATTTGTATCGGCGTGTCATGTTTATTTACGATAGCGTATGCAGGATGGGTCATTCTCTTGCAGCAACAATACATCCACTGGAGCTCATTGATCTGGCTTGCTTTGGTGACGATCATGTGCGCTCATAGTCCGTGGGTAAAGCCCATCCAAATGGCCTGTGTCCGTGCCATGCTACCCCTGATTTCCTACGCCATGGTCCAGAGAACCACCACCAATCCTCGCATGAAAGAGGAGCCAGCAGAAAAGCAAAAGAGATATCGATTTGAGCTGTACCATCACCAACGCTGGTGGTTTCCTACTGGCTGGAGTAACCTGTTACTACCACAAGACCGTGCAGTTTGGTATGTATACACACACAAATGATGTGCTTATGCTTTTTGTTTGTTGTGTCCTCATCATTGTTTTTCTTTTTCGACAGGACGGATGCTCACTTAGAAGCAACACCTTCCATCAACAACTTTTGCTTACCGCCCAAGACAACAAGCACATTACTAGACACAAATCAGCAAAAGATTGTATCATGGACTTGGGTCGATCCCGAATGGTCCACATATCAAGATGCAACCACGGATAAGAATGGCTGGGAATATGGAAATTGGCACTGGAAACAATGGACTTTACAATCCATCGGCTTGGGCATTTGCACTAGAAGACAAAAGTGGTATCGCGATGCTCAATGTACGGAATGCTTGGTTCAGCTGCCTGCAGACCACTATCACCAACAGCAGCAAGAGGAAGAGGAAGAAGAAGTCATTCATTGGGATACTCAAAGCATCGCTACAAATAACAGCAGCAGCGGCAGTGCAAGTAGCATCAGTGGCATCATGACACCAGCAGACCCCATTATTGTTTCATTTGACAACAAGGGAGAGAGGATGCTTCGTCGTCGTTCATCCAACCTATCCAGCAAGAGTGTTACCTTTAACGACACACTCCAGGTATGCTCCAACTCTCCATCAGCAGATGACTTGTACAAAAAGTACTGCAAATCACCCAAACCTCAACTATTTAAACGATTCAGCATATAAACCAGAGAATAGTGCTTTTTTATATACCCCCAGACTCTCCCCCTTGTTTTTTTTTAATTGTAATGTAGTATAGCTCTTATTAGAGTTTTCAAATAGTAATAAAATTGATAGATCAAAGCAGCATACAATCGAGTTGATGTCTTGTCAGTAATAATTCAACCTACGCTCAGGATTGCTCAATATTAGGAGAAAGAACCCAAGCTGCATCAGCTTAAAGAAAAAGACAACGAGACCTTTGTAAGTAAAGTTGCTTGTTGTACGCTTTGTGTGTGGTTCTTCATGAAGGTAATTGATGCTTTTGAAAGGTTATCAAAAAGAAACTGACAATTGAAAGGTGATGTTGCTTATACTGATACTTTCTGTTGTGTCTTTTTATATCTGACAACGCCAGTCAGCATGCGCTTACCTCTGAAATGTTTATAAGCTCAACTACCGTAGTATCAATGCTTTACAAGTATGTAGCGACTACTATCAATGAATTATTTTATGATGAGAAAGAGCTCGTTCGATGTTTATCTCACAGGCATACTGTTCAAACCAGTAATGATCTACTCTGGGAAACGTGGTCAATTGATCCACCTCAATCGTTGTTCCATTACCGAAAGAAGGCTGGGACAATAAGATGTGATGGACGACTCTTTAAATGTCTTGATCGATCAGTAGACAGAGAAACATGTGCTGGCTTATTGTTCAACATTGCTACATTAACCTTTAAGATACAGCGACAAAAATGCAATACATCTATCAGAGGAGATGCTGAGCATCGTATACAATACAGATCTCAGATCATCATAGCTAGATTTCAAGAAACGGATATACCTAGACTTTGCTGTATACGCCACAAGGAGCATCCATTTGTACCTGTTTCCCCGAGATGTTCTCAATGCTTTACCGGTTATAATCCTCCTCCGAAAGTAGCTTTTGTATGACACGGCTTGGTACGAATACATATTTTCATTTGGAGAAAGTGCACGCCTCTGGTAATAATTCGCGAGTACTGATCTTTAGTGTTTTAGGTCTGGGTATTAATGCAAAATGTCGCACAATTAACTATCGATATAGCATGAAACAACGCTCGATAAACAAATCAATGCATTTGAAATAAGTATCCAATATGCAGCATCTTTAAAGTAGCTGAATATACAAGAATAAAACGCGCTTATTGAGACATGGATGGTGTGCTCTCATTCATCGCTTTGGTTATTACAAGAGCAATTTATAAATAAATTCACCTAATATAGGCTTTTAAATTTACGGATTATATATTAAAAAGGCAAATTTAATTCTGTTGTGTACCTGAGAGAAACTATAAACTGACTCTGCCGTAGGAGAAGAGGCTAAAAAAGCTTAATCAATATAAGCAACAGCCAATCAACATGTGCATTATTTGACGCATATGACTTCATAGGGCACAGCTAAAAAAAACGCCAAGATTGATGGCAAATAGCATAAACGGGCATTGCCCCGATAAAATTCTCATCCAATATACATGCTTCTTATTTATCAACGTACTCGGAACAAGCGGCTGGCGTAACGAACGAGAAAAAAAAAGTATAAATACATCCTACTCTAATCAGTTATCTTCTTTCTCTTTACAATTAGTAAATAATTAAAATCAATCAACATGTAAGTTTAAAGCGGGAAGGTGGACATTTGATTCCGAGTGCGCGTTACTCATTGTAAAATGTCATGTCAACCAGGGGTCTTTTCGATAAGTTTCAAGAGGATAACAACAAGCTCGAGGAAACTCCTCATGAGCACAAGGGCCACTTGAGCCACGAACTCATTGCTGGTGCTGGTAAGTTAATCTTTTCTCATCTAAGTGATAGATTCACTAAAATCACCTAGCTTCTTACGAGGCTGTCAAGGCTTATAACGAACACTGTGAGAGAAACGGCAAGCCCAATGATCACGCTACCGCTATGCAATTGTTTGCTGCCTTTGCCGCTGCTGGTGTATGTATTCAAGTGATATAAGCATATGTTGGTATAGCCGTCTAACGAGCTCCTTTAATGATAGGTTGACAAGTTGGTTGAAACCAAGGGTCTCGACTTTATTGACAAGCAAAAGGCCAAGCGCCACGCTGAAGAGCAAGTCAAGGAGTACTACAACAACGAGCAATAAGTTCAATGCTCCACCCATTTATCCTATCATTCAGATATGACTGTATCTATGTATATCCATCACGCCCCTTCCTTGTGCTTTATTTAATAGCGTTTGAAATAAAGTGACTAAATTTAAGCTTTGTAAACTACCATGTTCCTTTTATCCTATGGATTGAACCAATTCTCAGTTGAGATGGTTGCACTAGCATAAAAAACGATGTTTGTAAATAAAGGAATATACTTGCAGCTGTTTAAGAGTAATAAGAGAAAGCTCTTGAGCAGAGAGTAGATTGTCATGTAACCAATGGCATAGAAAATAGATGTACTAAACGGCAGCTATATGAATCTGCTCAAACACCCTTGATATTTCCTATTTGTACCTAGTTTGTTAGCCTCTACAACCAGTTAAGAGTGCTTGAGATCATGCAAACGCTGCTCCCATAATAATACGTAATGGAAGTGAGTAACTGCATGATAAACAATATGTTGAGTTACATCGGCGGATGCATTAGCCAACATTACACTTGTCAAACCTCCAAGTGTAAATAAATCTAAGGATTCTGATGCGGATAACACAGGTATTGTATACTTCCGCCTGGTAGAGTAGCACGCTATGAAAACATTTCAGTACCAGTGGGTGCTCCCACAATCATTGCAGCTACTATAAAATATCATACTCAAGAATCTACATTTAATTATACGGTACACATACGGTACATACGGCGAATTTGGAAATAAATAACATAGCATACTTTAGTAGAGCTGCTATAATTAATAAAGCCCATACAGAAGCATTCTTTTTATGAAGAAATACTACAGGAAATCTTATATTGTTGAAAAAGTCGATCACACCAAACACTGATATTATGGGGAATCAACGAGTTTTGAGTACTGATCTATATACATAAAACCTGCTAATTACAGACAAATAAAAGCGATAAATAAATAGACAGTGTGTTGCAACATCTTGTAGTCAAAACCGCTTGTGGTAGCATGCTTTGTCATCGTTTGGCATAGGGTCAAAGGTTTACTGCGCATTTTACAATAAAGAAGAAACACTTATTACAGGTGCTATAGTGATGCTACAGCGTTTATTTTACCACTGTTATATGTTCATTTTGAGAGCTTCCTAAAGAGCTAAACGAATATTCAGTTACTGTCTTGGTTGTCCTTTGATTAAGCTGGTAAAATATAATACAAACGCTGCAAAAACCTTAGTGTT
>JAXQGS010000901.1:0-13555 GCA_037040325.1 Mucor sp. M7501 | reverse complement strand
AATGACACAATCCAAGTCAGTCGATGCGATACCTCCTGCTGCAAAAACAGTTTTTTCATCGATTTGGGTATTGGGCACCCTTTTTGGCAGAAATTCTCTGGGAACTTCGCGCTTTTTACTAAACAGAGAGTTTCATGATGCATTGTTTCGCTAGATGATAAACTACAGACCATCAAACCCGATGTTTACAAGCGCAATCTTCAGTGAGCAACCCTCAAATGTATTTACCACTGTAAAATCAAGTGTTTGAATCGCATGTATCTCGCCAACGAAGCGCGATTTCGGCCTGGAAGCAGGTGCCATCGTGTTCTACGACCTGACATTAGGCTATGAATCATTTTTCAGCGATTTTTTGGGGATCGATTTGATGATCGATTTCTGCCTTGTACTAGCAAGGCAAAAATTGATGATTTTGAATGATGGAGGTTTTCACCTCGAAAATGAAGTTTTCTACTAAGGTGTTTCTATACTCAAAATAACCGCAGAGAAGCATTGGAGCATGTAAAAGTGCCTTTGGATCAATTTAGTATAGTGTTTGTAGACCTTTTCTCCGAAAACGTGTTTTACATTTTTCGATAGTTACTCTCCACAGACTAAAGATATTGCTTTGAAATTACTACCATTGGATTCCTCGTTCAATTTTGCATGTAAGAAAGTAGAGAAAAACCTGCTGTTCGAGTAGTAGAATCTTGTGTAATTGCCCCTGAAAGGTTTTTGGATGTCCAGTTTGTGATCCAGAGGAACAGTGGACGCTTTGAAATTCAATCCCAGCCAAGCTGTTTTTTGTTGTTGTTGTGTTTCGCACTGGTAGCCATCTATTATTGCATAGTAAAAGACACTGTAGACGTCTAATTGCTTTCGTTACGCTCAACCTCTACTGTTGTCACCCTGTAGGTGCCAATTGCATGCTGCTGCACTTTGAAATTGGACAGTTGAGTATACATGTTAAGGGGTTTTCCTCGTTATTGGGGTCCAGATGTCAGCTTTGGTGAGATGTTCTGCTACAGCTTTCTGAGCCGTATCGACACGGATTGGCCATATCTGATGAACAATTACAATAATGCCCTAAATAATAAAGCCCAGTGCCGATTCGTACCTAATATGTGATATTGTACATTGTTCTTGTTTCAATTTCCAGTCAACGTAGCAGTGCTTAGCTGCTCGTGAAATGCTGAGCAGCATAGATCAAACTAATACATGATGTACCAAAATAGCCAATGCGCATTCTTATAAAAACATCAACAGTGAGCTATCAAAACAAGCATAAAAGTTATCAATGCTTATACACGAGTTTGCGGATCGATGGCTACGCGGATGAGAAAGCTTATTCTGCTCAGCAATACCCAAAAGTGCTTTGGATTTCATGGTAACACTGGATCATTTTAGTCGTGAGATATCTGCTCTGATGTATACTAAATGACATCATGGGTGAATCGATACATTTTGCTCAGTTTTATCAATGTAAAAGATTAGATGTGCTACACATTTTTATCAAGAGAAAGAGAGAAAAGCTGATGTCTATATATATATATATGCTGTGAAATTAAACTTGAATACACACATGGATCTATACATAGAACATGCAGCAGTGAGTACGGTTGTTGTGCTTGAGAAGATTGTTACCATGCGATCACGACTCCGAACACTAAACTCGAACAAATCTATATAACGTTATGGCGCAGATCAAATCTCTCGAGTTCCGTTTGCCAGCAAAAGAGATGGTGGATTGTTTGTAACAACTTGCTGCAAGACACGTTGATCCACCATCATGACCGACAAAACAAACAATCAAGCAAACCCCACACAACGAAACAAAGTGCATGTAGCAGATCGAAAACGTCTGAAATCAATGATTCAGGAGGAGGACAAAAATAACGTCAGACATGAATTGAAATTGCTTCTTAATTTGGTATTACACACTTGTTTAAATTGATTTTTTCTCTCTTTCCATTTTTCCTTTTTCTTTTCTTTTCTTTTCTCTTTTGCAATAAATAAGTATACTCTCCCTTTTCCCTTTTTTTTTTCTTTCTTCTTCATATACAAGATAATGCAATGCCTGAACATCACAAAGCAGAAACTAAAGCAAACAGCAAATTGGCTTAGCCAAAACAAGCGTACTGTGATCAATCTTGTGAAATACGGCATCGTCTCTGTGTTCCTGGTCGCCATCTCCTTTTTTATGCTCTGCAGACTCGAAGTGAATGCCCATGTCTACCTCAGAAACTGGCTGTCACCACCACAACCTGTTGTCATTGAACCGCTATCCAAATGCTTCAGCAACTTGCCACCAGACAGCCCCTATTACCAAGGCAACCAAAAGTTCAGCGCCAACTTCGTTCCTGGTCTCCCTGTATGGGAAGCGCATACTTGTTATGATTTTGCTGCTTTATTCAAGCCCCAACGATACCCTCATAATGGAGATCAACTGTTCCACACCTATTGGTCCTCAAATTTGACTCGAGAGTTTGAAGAAAAGCAGATCGCCACCCTGCGCTCTTTCTCTGCTACTCAAAATACCAACCACACCTTGATCGTCTGGATCCCTGCCGAAGACGAAGACCGTTTGACAAAATCAGAGAGCTGGAACTACCTGACTCGATCTCAGCAAAAGAGAGATCGAATTGTCTACAAGGTCGTTCAACCCAACATCCTCGTCAAAGACACAGCTATTGAACCTTTTGTGGACACTTGGCAATCACTTGTACACGATGGAAATGATGGAAAAGGAAGAGATGATCTGTTGAGAATGCTCGTCCTGTATCGTTACGGCGGTCTGTGGTTTGATATCGACACCATGTTTGTCAGGGATTTGGCTCCACTTTTCGAACATGAATGGATTGCACAAGGAAGTTGCTCCACCGGTATGTTTGGAAATCCCTTTACTGGTGCTTTATTTCACTTTCATCAAGGCTCTCCTTATGTTTGCGAGATTTTGGAAGGTGCAGCTGATTTGTTCAAGGCTCGGGTACAGGTGGAAAAGGGACTCTCTGAACCTCCCAAGCGATACCTCGTTACAGGACCAGAGATCTTTGGATCAAAACTTTACTATCGCATTTACAGAAGAGTGTTACACCACGGTATCAAGCCTTGGTCCATTTTGCCATGGTGTTTCACCGATCCCTCTCAATGTAGAAGATCAAACTCGCTTCCTAGTTTGTTCTCCAATACCGATTTTGATGAGAAACGTGTCCGCCAAACATTTGCCTACCATTGGAGAGACCGTTGGACAGCTACTCCTGGCACCATTTTCAAATTTTTAGATTCTCTACACAAAAAGCGAACCAACTGGTAGTTGAGCCTCTTGCCTTTTCTTAATTTGTACCATTATAACTTTTATACTCTTTATCCTTTTGTTTTGTTTCCAATTCGTTAATCATTCCATCACAATAAACCACGTAAAATATATTCCAAATCAAACATCTTCTTCTCCCTTTTCTCCAATAAAGCTTTTTGTTTTGAAACAACTCGAATAAATCAATTATAAACTTTTTCAACACTAGCAATTTGAATGGCCGTGTTCAGATGCCAAGCTATAATAATAAGCGACAAATCAGGAAATCAAAGCCCAATAATAATGTCAAATCAAAAGTGTATAGATATGATTGGATTCACATTTGAGTAGATTCACAAAATCTTCTCAGGACGGGATGATTATAGTGTGCCCACGTATATTTCTAAATTGGTTTCAATGAGAGCAATGATTTCGCTATACTCTCAAACTGCCTTTGCAACGAACAAACTTCATTACAGTGCGCCATCGTGTGGCGAGATCGTTTGAAATCATTTTTATGCCGTTTTGTGCTACAAATACAACTGAAGCGCCAATACAGGTTGTTGCAACGCCACATTTTCTTTTCTTTCTGACTTCAGTTGACCTACATGCCACATTCAATATAGGATCCAACAGATTTCATATTGTAACATTGCTTTCAATCTTCAACTATCACACAGGAAACTCCAAAAACGGCTTGTAACTGTAAATCTGACATTCTTGGGATGCTTCAGGTTCATGTCAATAGAAACTATTCATACATTGGCTTATAACATGCTCTCATTACGAAATTTGGCCGTGCTTTCTTGTGATAAAAGCTGTTCTAAGCCGCAAGAGTACTGCCAAAAGATTGTTCCTGCCTAGCATTTACTTGCTGATGTCGCTGCTCAGCTTTTCTAGGATAAACTCGACTCAAAAGCATGAGGGGTACCTCATGGTTTCCATCGAAAATGAAACAACCGCGTTTTTTGACCTTCAAAAGAAAGACTTTCACTATGGCACATATCAGGTCAAAATGATTGTATTGATCCCAGGCAGCTCTGAGAAATGCAACACTCGCATCCAGTGTAGGATTATCTATTTTACCGGTGATTTATACTGATATCATATCAGCGAACTCATGATACATCAATATAGTAATAAACCTGAACAGTATCGTATTAGGTTCACTGCCAGTTAATGAAAACCAGTTTTTTTGTTTACGCGGAATCAATACAAACAGACTTTATGTACTACTATTTACAGAAACAAAAAAGAGAAAGCATTGCAAATCCAAACAAAACTGTATGTAATAGACATGATAGTAAACCTATATTACTACCCGCGGTTAACTTTATTAAGCTTCTGAAATATCACATTATGATTCTGAATCATATAAAGAAACAAGAAGGACAATTTCAGGAGAGATAGAGAGAGAAAGAGGGAAAGGCGCTGCTACAACTATTTCGCGCCATCATGCAAGGGTGAATGTAGATTGTTTAGCAATCTTGGATGCGCTTTCTATACAACGTGGTAGAGTGGCAAAATGAACAGACTTTTGACATGATGGGAGATCTCGGCATAGAAAATGAAAAAGACAAAGGATTTGATACAACATTTGAATGTATTCAACATCAATACGCTTGTTCTGTAATGCATGTCATATTGAAAACAAATGTAACATGATCATGAGAAAACGTACATAAAGAAATTTGATGTCTAAACAGCAGATTCTCTGTAGCAGTGCCAATGATGCCACAGCACATGAGTTTTTATAGATTGACGGCATTGTACGCATATAGATTAGGATACGTATTCCTGTATAAACGGCTCTATATGGAGCATGTACCTATGTGTTTCTGCCCATAGATGTGAAATGATATGACACCACGCCGTCTTTACATCTGTATGTAGTAGTATACATGTAGAGTATATTCTTTATTCCTTGCAACTGTCTCCTCGTCCTCCCTGCTCTAAGGGAATGTAAAAATAACGACAGGATGTGTATACAACAGCAACAGCAACAGCAACAACAACGAAAGTTAATAAATGTGCATTGCATCATGTCTAATGTATGAATTGCCGCCACCCATTTGCAGTTGATCTATGGGATGAGCCAAAGTATCCTCCTTTCTGTAAATTGATGTCTATATATCACATATACAATGAAATGTTGTATTTTGCCACAATTCTAAATTGCAATTATATGAATTCATGAGATTTATAAATATCTTTCTTTCTTGCTAGTATATTCTTCGTTTTATGCAGGGTTTATTACATCCCCAATTTACATCTCTCGAAATCCAAGGGGGCGGGGAGCTCGGTGATGAGCGTTCAGAGGCAGAGATAATCAAAACACAATTGACAGGTGCTTCCTGGTTCTATTTTCAGAACGAACAATATCAAGAGATGCAATCGATTCATGTAATAATATTAAGAAACGCACAAAGAATATGATTTCAACGTTGAAGCACCAAGGTATAAAAGAGACGCAGATTACATTGCTTTTTCTCTTCATCTTCCTTATCCAACTTCCATTCATTACTAGAACAACGCACTCACGCACCAAATATCATTCCTTTCCATCACCTCAAATGATCAACTCACCCAATACTTTCCCATTCTCCAGCTCAGCCTCCAAGTTTGAGTCTTGTAGCCCCCAATTCAAAGCAACCTCGCCATTTTCATCCTCATCATCTTCCTCCTCCTCCTCCTCTCTTTCCTCCTCACCCTTGGCTGAATCAGTCGCTCGCGCTCCAGCAGAAGTAGAAAAGATTCCTCGCCCACTCAACAGCTTCATGATATTTCGATTGGAAAAGCAGCGAGATATTGTCGAAAAGTGCCCTGGCGCTAATCACAGAGACATTTCTAAAATCATATCCAAGTGGTGGAAGGAATTAGGCAAATCCGAGAAGCAATGGTACATTGCCGAAGCTGAGAAGCGTAAATTAGAGCACAAAGCATTGTAAGTCTTATACAGCATGTATCCTGTTATGAACCTAATCAACTAAATCAACTCTCTGCACAGATATCCTGACTACAAATTCTGCCCACAAAAGAGAATCGGAAAGCCCAGAGCCTACAGAAAGCGCGCCAGAAATGAGTTTGTCGCAAGAGTGTTTGAGAACAAGCAAAGTTTATCTGCCCTGTTCAAAGGTGACATGCTGACCCCAAGCCTCTCCTTTGCCTCTTCGGATGATGAAGACAGCAACAGCAGCAATTCATGTGATGCAAAGCAAACCAGCGAGAAAGGATTTCAGTTCATCAAAGTAGAGCCTACACCATCTGTCAGCACAAGCAGCGATAGTAGCATTGATAGCAGCACTAAAGAGCTCAATATTTGTCCACCTGCTCTTCCGCAAATCAAGGCCCCTGAAATTCCTAGCTCTACATTGTATTACCCAACCACCACATCTTACTACACCGTACCACCTGGAGCTTATTCAGTGCCATCTCAATCAACAGCCTATTTCCATTCATCTGCTGCTGCAAACGCTATCAACCGAACAGAACCATTGATCAACTACAACATCTACGCCAACTACTATGGCGGCTCTAATGATGCTTTTGCACATAATCCATATCTGATGGGTGGTGGGAATCCAGTCGCTGCTGCAGCACCAAATACGTTACACTACATTACACCCAGCCATTATTTCATCCCTTCACTCCCTCCATTAACACCATACAACACATCTTGTCTTTATCCTTACGATAGTCATAATAGCAATGCTGCCAGTAGTGCCAGCATAAATAGTAGCAATAGTAGCACTATCAGCAGCGACACTGCCAGCATCACACCCCATCTCTTGACCCAAAGCTTCTCATACCCTTCTTAGATTTTAAATCATTTGATTTGTAATAATAAAAAGTCGAAATACACAATATAATATATGAATTGTTTGTTTGTGTAAGCGAGTTGCAATAGTAACGTATTGTTAATTCCACACATAATCGCATTTGGATCGACATGAATTATGGAAGAATCAAAATACCTCGGAGAGACGTGTATAAACAATGCCCTACAAACTTTAATTCAAATTAAAAAAGCATGGGTCTTCTTTGCTTGTAAAATATGAATGTGTGCCTGATTTAAAATAGCAAAGGAGAAGGGGCAGAGATCTCGTACATGAAGTTCTAGGAGAACTATTTGTTTGTTTGACCTTGCACTCGAAAAATCAAATAAACTTTTAGAAGGGAGCTATTCTGTATTGAATCTATACCCTTTACAATCTGATCTGTAAGCGAGAGCAAGCCTTCAAGTTGTTCAGAGCAGCGATTCGAGCCGTATAACCGCCATTATACTCTACTTGAAATTCCAAGTACTAAATACCAATGCACCATCCACATCATAATCGAATTCCAGAATCAAGTAGGATTGCAGAGGTAAATAATGAGTAATCACTTTGATTTAGTGCAAAGCGAGCCAAGAGTATAGCTTTCCACCGAGGTTCATCCTACTAACAGGATCTCTCAATTCTACCACAAGCGGTTGTGTGGCAATATACTGCCACAATCTGTTCTCGTGATTTGTGTTAAATATATGGTACACAAGCTCTAAATGATTACGAAATTGACCTGTATATGAACTTGTCTCGACTAACATGTCAATCAATTTAGACAAATTAATATTCTAGGGAATGAGGTACATGTGTAGTGTTGCATTGGCGACATACGTACATGATATCAACCATATTGATCTGTTTGACCAAGTGCGTCTTGCTCTTTTGGGGATGATGGGATGACCTTTTACAGCAGACGTAATGTGTTTACTACTAGAAATTGGTGATGATCATGAAGCAGATTTGATAAGCCCTTAGGAACAGCAACAGTGCCTGGGATGCACTTTTAGCGAGGTCTCACAGAGGTATGAGGGCCGCATGGATTCTGCACAAGACAAAAGATGCTGTGAATGGCTGGAATTTCGCTGGAAATGTTTGATTTAAAGAGATTCTACATTTGTATATCTGATTCCATGTTATAATTACTGTTTTATAGCAAATGAGTCATGGATTGTATAGTGAATGCATCCCTATTTCTCGTTTTAATCAATGTGGAAACGTCACATTGCATGGTAAATCAAATGCTTCAACACCTAAGCTAACCATAATGATACAAAGAGAGAATGTATCATGTATGTGCATGTGCCATAGTTGACTATCAGTGGCTAACAGTGAAGTGTGTGTGTGTGTGTGTCTTGTTGGTGATACGGGGAATGAGGTGACAGAATATGAAAAAACCTTGTGACAAAATGAAGAAATAAAGTGTTGTATAAAAAGCTTGATTTCCTTCTTTCTGCATCTCCTTTTTCTCCTCAACTCTTTCACTCTTCTCTTTGCATACCCTCTTCTCCCCCCCTACTGATAAAATGCTCCGGGTTTACTCTGTATTATATATTGAACGTCTATGGAACGACGAGCCTGTTGCATCTCATCAGAAACATTTGATCCAGTCTTCAAACTCGTCAACTCACTCTCAAATCATTGTTACTGACGCATACACAACCAGAGACATCCAAGCAGAAGGCAATGCTACTGCTGCTGCTGCTGCTGCTCATGTGAGAAACAATGATGATGAGGAACAAGAAGAACAAGAACAAGAACAAGGAGGTTTGTCAATGACTCGATGAAATAGCTTTGCATCGCATATTCATCTTGTTATCGTCTTTAGAGTACCAAGAGAGTCCTGAAGAAGCGCCATTACAAGCAGCCCCTACATTTGTCCAAATACCAGAATCTACACTAGAGGATACTGAGATGGTAGATAGCAAAATAGATAGTGAGACGTCAGTTGATAGCACTGTTTCACAACAACCACAAGAACATATTGTCAACAGTCTAGCCATAGATACCAACAATTTGCAGGATTACTCTTCTTCATCTGCCGCCGTTGATGCACAAGCAAAAGCACAAGCAGAAGCAATGTCAATAACAACAACAATGCCTGTAGCAGCTGTAGCTGAAAGGTCAGCAGATCATCACCCAACATCCATCTCGTCTTCATCCTCCATCTTGCCTCCTCTCACACCATCATCTGTCCATTCCATTGGCGCGAATGATGCATTTGAAAAGCCAAGAACGACATCATTGATTAGAAGAGAAACTCAAAAGATCAACGATAGACGCAAGAGCTTGACCAAGAAGATCAAAAGGGTTCTTACAGTCAAATCAGAAAACAAAAGAAACTCTGTGTAACTAAATACAGCAAGTTATGCTTGTTTGTTTGTATGGCACAAAGCACCCCCATTATCATTCTCCATGTAGCAACATTTTACCACTCTATGTATACCTTATTTATTATTTATTATACCAAAAATATCCCCCCCCCTTTTATGATCTATCATTATTAAACTATATCGCTTTATTATATACAGAAATTTTATTTTCGCTATTGCTATTATTGAAAGGGATAAAACTACAAATTATGAAAGGTGGATAATGAACTTGGTGTCAAGCGTCTCTTCTCTACACTTGTGGTTGATGCTGTTGCGCATGTTGGTCCTGCTGGCCATTGCTGGCAATGTCAGGAGCGTTACCATTGTTACCATTAGCAGAAGACACAATGCTGTTGCCATTGTTGTAAACACCAACACCGCCTGTAGCATTTTGGATCATGCCCACTGTGACACCTGCCCTCTGAGCCACTGCACAATCTTTGTGCGCAAGCAACAGTGTCTTGAGGTTGATGACTTCTTCTCGTAACATGGTTGCTTGTGATTGAAGCTGTTCATTATCAGTGGATAAATATTCAACTCTATGCTGTAAATTGGCAAGCCACTGCTTCTTTCTTTGGCGACATTTCAATGCAGCTTGTCTGTTTCTTTCTAAAAAGTGTTTTCTCTTGCTCTCTTCGTCGTCATCTTCTTTACTGCTAGAACTAACCGAACTAATTCTTTGTTTTCTGCTCTTTCTAGTGCTGCTGTTTGAGGATGTGGTAGAAGCTGGAATAGAACCCTCAGTGTAGCGGCGATTATAAGGTGGGACCACAGAGGCGGGAATAGTCTGCATTTGAGTTGCTGTCAATGTGGATGCTGGACTGAACATGTCAGTATTATGAATCATGGGTAAACTATTTCTGTGCTGGCTAAAACTGAACTGATCTATATAGTCATTCAAGTTTAGTAGGTATTTAATCATCCACGAAAAAGCACACTCAACCCTCTGCTTACCCATGCCAATGCTGTTGTTCTGCTGCTGCTGCTGCTGCTGTTGCGGGGAAGGGTTCTCACAGTAATGAAAGGGGATTTGATTTGAGCCGTTGTTTTCATACAGGCTGTCAAATGGATGCGTTTGATTGTGATTGAATCCTGGCCCTATCATCTCGGAAGTTACACCGTTTGTCCACTTGTACTTTATGGCATCCGTATTGCTCGACTGATCTTGATTGATAGAGTATTGTGGGTCGAAAAGCTCTTCATACTGCTCCAGCTTCACTTGATTCACTGTGTTCAGTATTTGCTGAGGGGATGTCATTTTCTTGGCAATATTCTCCTGCTCGTTTTCTAGCAGCCATCGAGTCAGAATAGAGTGATTTAGCGCAGCGATGCATACATGACATTACCCATTGATGTAGATTCTATGTGATTTGGTTCGACTTGACTTGCGATGAATAAGAAAGTAAAAAAAAAAAGTAAAAAGAAAAAAGGAGGGCGACATTTTTCAGATAGCTTTTATTCTAAATCGTATGGATACAACGGGACTCATTGGAAGAACTGAATAACACCGATAAGGATATTCGCATGGCATGTTTGGGCTGGTCTATTTTTTCAATCTCTTTTATTTTCAAAAACCCTGATCCAAAGAGAAAGCCTGCAATGCTCCACTTGCCAAATAGAGGCTAGATTCTACTATTATCTATTTCTCCCTTTCAGTGATCCGCTATTCAAGACAAAAAGTCTTTGTAAGCAACTTGATAGATTGTGTCAACAGATGCATGATTTTCTTTGCAGTGTGTGAATGCACATTTGGCACAGAATTTGAAGCGGAGGTACGCAGATCAAATTTAAGCATCTTTGAAATTTAGCTTTTAACCATTATAGAATGTATCTCGCCTGAAACAATCTTCCTTAATACTCTGCCATCTTTCTGTTTACTTTTACATTTGGATGATGGCAAAGGAAAAGATCAAGTGAGTTGTAAAAAGTCAAATGCTTGAACAAGATATGAGCACGGTAATTTAATCGCGCACCTTCTTCATTGGAATACCACCATTTCTCGATTTGGATGGATAACCCACGGATTCGATTTCTTCATCATTCCTGACGAGAAAAATGAACATTTTGTTGAACCTTTACGTTGGTTCTAGCAAGTTGATTTGAAAATTTAATACATCATTCAAGAACAATTTAAACCCGGAAACTGAGACGAATATTTCTGCAAACAGCTAAAAACAAAAGAATGTTATGAAATGATAAATTTCTGATGCACTCAAAGAATCGTAAATTTTTGGGCGTATGTCAACCTTGTGATGGTGCTATGAGGAGGAATGATTTCAGAATGGAGATTTTTTATTCCTTTCGAGTCTTCTTACAATTAAGATACTCAACTTTCTAGATGAAATGCTTGCCTTCATTGAAACATAATCGGCACAGTTTGTTTTCTTTCTTGCTTTCTTTTTTTTTTCATGCCGCCGATTAATCCGTAGCATTGTAAACAGAAATTTCAATAGTTTCCTTGACAACACGGCGAGTTCAATACCCACAATGCTTGGATTTGATTGATAGAATGATCCACAGTCGAAAAGAATCAAGGCGTAGTAACTGGAATAGCTATTTTACTATCAGGCACTTACACATATCAGATGTCGATCCGTGGTGGCCAGGACCCTGTAGGCTCCTTCTATCTTGAACACTGCAAAGTGGGTAATGCGGACCACATTTAAATTATCGAAAATTCAAGTAGAAGCGATACATTTCCAGAAAAAAATATATCCATGTACAAGAAAATAGGCAAATGTTTCAACTACAATACTACATGCTTTCAAACCATGCCAAAGAAGCCATGTCTATTGACAAGGAAAACGCAGCAAATGGAATCGAGTACAGTCCAGTGCACTCTCGAAAGCAATATTGGACATTTCAACTTTTCAAGTATAATGGGCGATCTATCACGATCGATGTACATGCAAAGTCAAGTTGAACAAATCGAATTTTGCTCGATGATAGAGATGGACATGGATAACTAGAGACGAGCGAGTATATTTTCTATATTATACTAGAACCGTTTTTATCTCAGGCCCCGTTCATTTGCCATACCCTAAGCTTACAAGCTAAATGAAAATGTCCTCATCATGGTGCCATTATCTTCTATTTGGAATTTCATTGCACCAGTAGAGCGGTAACCTCTTGCATCATTTTGAAGATCCTTCATTTAAAGTTTAGTCTAAAGGTTGGACAAGCTTTTTAGTATCAGTTCTAATCAAGTCTAGAACCTAGTAATCGAGATCAATACAAAGATCAATAATACCAGGTATCTCTGGGTATGGCGTATGTCATGTCTCCGTATAAGCTTAAATATGGATCTGAAAAGAGAGCCGTGCAGTGTAGATGCTACACCTCTGGAACTTGAAACACATTGTTGGATAGCAGCTTGAAGTATGGGACATAGAAAACCTAAACACCTCAGAGTTATCATATAATACATCTTGCTAATATTGTACTATAACTCACTTTTTAACTATTACCATCGCGTGAAGACCTTGTAGAATTGCAGATCTGACTCTCCTACGATGCTCCAAATCTGTATCAACAGGAGCAAGGCATATACAGGCAAACATTGTACTTGCATTGCCTCTTGTTGCTTAAAAGTATACAGAACACGCTTGAATACGGATGCATTTGAGCCATGATTTCTCGCGTTAGAAGCTGTTTGAGGCCGTCAGAATAGCGCCAAACAATTGCTTTCGCTTAGCACTTGCCTACTGATACCCTCGCTCAACTTTTTCGGCACCTAAAAAACATTGCAAAGTTTTGACAGAAAACCATGAGGTACCCCTTGTGGAAAACTTCAAAAACCAAACGAACACGTTTTTCACCTCTCAATTGAAGACTTTTGTTATAGTACATATTAAATCAAAATGTTTCTATCGATTCAAGGCAACCTCTAAAATCACATTTGTGGGACCTTCATATACAAAATTTCGATATTTTCGCCCGAGAGCTCATTTCACATTTTGGCGAATTGCTCGGTAGTTTTGTTCAAGATGGCATTCACAAGTGGCACCATTGAATGCGCCTTGAAAAGTACTCCTAGAAAGTATTAGGAAGCATGGGAGGATCATCGCAACATCCATAGTGGAATTAGCAAA
>JAXQGS010000900.1:0-13430 GCA_037040325.1 Mucor sp. M7501 | reverse complement strand
CTTCAAGTTAACTGACGCGCGTTGTGACAAAAACAGGCACTTTCAGCGGCTGTAGAGCTATCGTTTTTTGAGTAAAAAGCATTGCAAAATGAATACAAAATGAATAAAAGAAAAAACGGGGAAATATTAGCTGACAATAAACTGAGGTCAAAAGTGGCCACCAATAATAATACAGCCCACTGCGCTGTAAACAAAGCTGGTACTAAAAAAAGGGAATGCCACAGCACTATACTATGTATAGTGGATTTAAAATCTCTACTGTAAACCTTGAATTCAAGTGATTCTTGATAGTGACCATTCCTTGAATTTGATATGAAATCTGTACAGAATTCAAAGGAGAATCTAATGATACAAATTTCAAGCGTCTTGGTGTACAATATTCAATTCGTTTTGTGCTCACGAGCTTTTAATGGGTAATAAAACTCGCTTCTTCATAAACATCATGTCATGATGTTTGTTGTTTGCTGCGTTATACGCATAATAAAGCTCGACGAGCCTTTACATCATACTATAAGACGCTCGCCTAGCCCTCACGAGCTTTTCATAATACCCATCGACCTTTTTGAGGTGTAAAAAAATCAGCCTCAAGCTCTGATTTGAAAACAGTTGTTGACATTGATTATGATAATAAAATCCAAACCATCGTTTAGAGAACTGAATAAAAAGAGTTTACTAAGCTCTTTGTCGTTACTGGAATAGTGAAAACCAAAGTTACGTCTCTTCCAAAAGCAGCCATTTTGGCTATTTCCCGTCATCATCACTCATCAACATCATTGTCTTTAACAAACCCACCAAACGGTACAACAAAGGGGTGCAGAATTCAATTAATGGAAAGAGTCGATTGATTTGATTCATGCAATGATACATATAGCGTTGAAATACACTACACTTTTACAGCTTTTGGATTACATTTTACCAGCAGCGTTGATATTTGACATCTGATGATGCTGCAGCTGAAAATACATTTGTATGCCTACTAGACTCCCATAGTGAGGCTCTCACATCAACACAAGGCCTGAAAATGCGGCTCTCCTTTGCTGGTAAAATGCGCAATATAATAGCTTTGAGCCTTTGCCACTCGACAACAAAGCAACATATGAACCTCATTGTTCAAAATTCATGACTTTTTACACTGTTTTTTGACGTCTTTATTATATAATTTTTATTCAAATGTTCAATTCATGTAAAGTATTGTGGTTAAATTAAGTCGGTAACTAGGGGATACAACATTAGTCCACATTTACAAATCAAGAAATAGAGCTTATCACTTACCATTCATTGGCATTTCGTCAATTTGTGTACTGTAGTATTGTTCGATATCACGCAGAATCTTGAGATCGTCGTTCTTTACAAAGTTGATTGCAACACCCTTACGACCGAAACGGCCGGATCTACCAATACGATGAATGTAGTTTTCACGATTAGCAGGCAAATCGTAATTGATGACGAGGGAAACTTGTTGAACATCGATACCACGAGCCCAGACATCTGTTGTGATCAATACTCGACTATAAAAGGACATGTTAGTTTCTCGTAAGGTCAGATCAGACAGAGATCCACTTACCTAGCACCTTGACGGAATTCTTGCATAATGGCATCACGCTCCTTTTGAGGCATTTCACCGTGCATGGCAGATACAGTGAAATTTGCTTCTCTCATCTTTTCAGTCAACCAATCAACCTAAAACACAAGCCAGCTGTGAGCTTTACACATCCTCCTTTTTCTAACACAGGATCCTCACTCACCTTTCTTCTAGTATTACAGAAAATTACAGCTTGTGTAATTGTCAACGTATCGTACAAATCACATAATGTATCAAACTTCCATTCTTCACGCTCGACGGCCACAAAGAACTGCTTGATGCCTTCCAAGGTCAATTCATCACGCTTGACGAGAATACGAATGGGGTCTGTCATAAAGTTGTTTGTCATTTCCAAAACATCGTTGGGTAGCGTAGCGGACAAGAGGACGACTTGTGTGCCAGGAGGCAGATAACGATACACGTCGTAGATTTGATCCTTGAAACCCATATTCAAAAGTTCATCGGCTTCATCGAGAACCAACATTTTGATGTTGCGAGTGCGTAGTGTACGGCGACGGATCATATCATAGACACGACCGGGTGTGCCAGAGATGACTTGCACACCAGCCTCCAATTTGCGAATATCCTCGCCCACACTAGTGCCACCGATACATGCGTGACATTGTACGTTCATGTAATCGCCAAGAGCTAAAACGACGCTTTGAATCTGTGTAGCTAATTCACGGGTGGGCGATAGAATCAATGCTTGTGTTTCCTTGATGCTGGTGTCGATAGCTTGTAGGGTTGAGATGGAGAAGGTGGCTGTTTTACCAGTACCAGACTGGGCTTGGGCGATAACATCACGTCCCTTGATGATGGGCACGATGGCTAAGCGATGGATCAATATCACAGTGCGTTCTCTTGAATCAGTCAAAACAAACCTCTTTGTTGGATAGCTGAGGGTTTCTCAAAGTTGTAAGCGTAGATACCACGAAGTAAGTCCTCCTTTAACCCAATTGAGTCGAAAGTGGGCACAACTTTAACCTACACGATGAAAAAAGCAAGGTCAATACCACGGCACATCCACTGCATGTCGGTGCTACTCACACTTTCAGATGTCTCGAAGGCGAGTTTATCGTCGGTAGAATGGTCAAAAGACATGGTAATGAAATGCTACGTGTGGAAGAAATGCTTTCCAAAGTTTGCAGTCGAGTAGACTTGTGGAAATGTAAAAAAAAAAATTCGCCCAAATGACGTCTGAAGCACAGTCCCAGAGGCAGTTGAGCCAACAAGGCGATCTGTGTTGGTCTGACAGCCTGTGGTGCTTGATGTAAGAGGCAATAAGCCTTTGGGTATCATACATCCCAAAAGAAAGAGCCATTGAATTCAGTGAAAATACCCATCAATGATGTGTGGCGAAACACATGGATGTTGCAAGCTGATTTTATTGATTGCAAAAGGTAATGAGAGAGATCACAAGTAGTTAGATGTGCAAGGATGGTCATGTTGATTGTGGCAAGAGATGAGAATGGTTGAGATATATGAGTCATGTATATAGAGCAAAAAAAGAGGGGATGCAAAGTCGAGTGTAAAGATGCCTACAACGTGTAGTAATCCATGAAAAAGTCGGCAAATCCTGGATCGTCGTCTTCGAATTCATTGTACAAGCCAGAATACATCAGATCCTCAGCCAATTCCTCGTCGAAATCCTCGAAATAGTCCTCTTCGTCCATGTCGTCCTCCTCATCTTCCATGAACTCGTCCATAAAGTACTGGCGACTCAAGCCCTCCAAGAATAAAAAGTTGTGCGTGATCCAGGATGGTCTCTTTTTGCCGTTGTTTTCGTGGAAATGCTCATTCTTGTACTTGTAAGACACATGTATACGCTTGGGCTTCATGGCAAAGGCTTTGAACTCTGTCAGAATCTGCTTTGCCCGTGTTTCATCCACGGCTTTGTCAGGCACCACTGTGGATGTCAGCATGCGCAGGCTTTCCAGTTGGGTGAATCTTTTGGTAATGTATTCCAGGGATTGGATGCTGATTTCCGACACTTCTAGCTTGAACTTGCTCAGGGATGGAAACTCGATCTGAGTTGCTTCTGATGCTATCTCATTCAGTGTGTTGGTGATTTTACCAATGCCGTACAGCTTGAGCTCCTGCAGTCTGCCATTGTTCTTTAGCAATTCCGTCAGGTTGATGTTGAGCTCCTTTTCAATCAGCGTGTTGCATTGTGCCTTGAGCGATGTGAGTTGGGGGAAGCATGAAGCAAATGTAACCAGACCGCCATAGTCCTTTAAAGCGGCGTTATCCTTCATGTCCATGATTTCGATGCTAGTGATGGTAGCACGAAAGCGATAGTTGACCCACAAGTGGAAGCGTCTTACGGCGGGAGAGCATTCCAGCAGGCTTCGCACCTGAATCTTTTGGATGTTTGGCAGCAAGGCCTCCTTGCAGTTGAGGCTCTTGAGATAGTGGTACACGTCAGTGATTTCAAATTCGAGTTCAAGCAGGTTGGGGCAGTGATTGATGACGGACCTAAAGATCTCTGGAGTAGCCATGCCCGTGGACAAGTGGTTGATGGTGATGCGCGATATCTTGTGGCCAAAGTGGGCGTGCTCCCTGATGTCTTTTTCGAGTCGGTGAAGACGGCTGTCGTTCAGATTGACTTGGATGTCCTGGCTAAAGAAGGAGCGTGCGACATAGTGCCAGGATTTGGAGACAAGCAGGCAGGTTTTGAGGTCCTTTTTGTCGGTGCATGCAAAGACCTGCTTCCACAGCTCAGTAGGCAAATGAGGCTCTGTCATCATGGCGTTGACTAGTAGAGAAGAAGAAGAAGAAAAAAAGAGGGAGAAGAAAGATAAACAAAACAACGTTTCTCACAGCCAAAGCGGTCTTTTTTTGTTGTTTTTTTTCCTTGTCTTTGCAGGATAAACCACCACATACAAGAATTGCATGAAATCAGGTTGTAGTGCTTGATACAGGGCAAAAATTTAAAGTTGCATTTCCATCATGAAACACGCATTATGTGAACAACTTGAGGCACATGGAATTCTTGAAATAACAACTGGCAAATTTCCTATCATGGCCAAATATGGCGATGCTTCGTTGTCTCTGGTATGTTTGGATATGTGTGTACATGTGTCTATATAAATACGCTTTCATTCCATCATGGAATAAACAGCATCATCTTTTCTCTCTCTCTCTCTCTCTACAACACAATGGGCTTTGGACAGAGCGATCAAAACGACACCAAATACCAGCAAATATCGCTGACGGTCAACACACTGGAGCTCCCTAGCCCCTCTGTCGTGGCATCCAAAAAGGTCAACAACATGCCGCCCTTTGTCACTGCTGGACTGCCCATCTTTACCTACTGCGTTGCCAGCATCGTCATGACAGTGACCAACAAGTTTGTCGTGAGCGGCGACTTCAACATGGTCTTTTTCCTGCTGACCATCCAGAGCCTGGTCACTGTGTTCTTTCTGCAAACATTCAAATTCCTGAACCTGATCAAGTACCGCGAGTTTGACGCTGACACTGCCAAAAAGTGGTATCCCATCGTCGTCTTCTTGGTGGCCATGATCTACACGGGCTCCAAAGCGCTGCAGTATCTGCCCATCCCCGTGTACACCATCTTCAAGAACCTGACCATCATCCTGATTGCGTATGGCGAGGTGCTGTGGTTTGGCGGCAGTGTCACGTCCATGATGATGATGTCCTTTGGCTTGATGACCCTGTCGTCTGTGGTGGCTGGGTGGAACGATGTGTCGGCTGCGATACAGTCCATGCTGGATGTCACAACCGCCCTGACAAGCGTCAATGGTACCACCATGCTGGGTTACTTTTGGATGGCTGTCAACTGCGTCTCGTCGGCTTCGTTTGTGTTGTACATGCGCAAACGCATCAAGTTGACCAATTTCAAGGATTTCGATACCGTCTACTACAACAACTTGCTCTCGATTCCGCTGCTCATCATTCCTAGCTTGCTGTTGGAGGATTGGTCTTATGAGAACTTGATGGTGAATTTGTAAGTAAACAGTGGATCGTCAGCGTGCCTGTACTGATCATATAATACTATAGCCCCCCTGAGCAACGTCAAGCACGCATTTGGGCCATGATCTTTTCTGGCGTCTCTGCATTTGGCATGTCGTATGCTTCTGCCTGGTGTGTGCGTACAACATCCTCCACAACCTATTCCATGGTGGGCTCGCTCAACAAACTGCCCATTGCCATCTCTGGTATTGTGTTTTTCGGTGATGTGGCCACCTTTAGCAACGTGTCGGCTATTCTGATGGGTAAGTGGGTGTGTGTGTGTGTGTGTGGTACTGATTTGTATACTGATGATGGGCCTAGGCTTTGTTGCCGGCATGGTGTACTCGTATGCAAAGGCGTTTCCCAGCAAAAAGACCAAGGACATGTCTTCCACCATCTCTTCTGCCTCGAGCCAAAGCTACTCTGATGCTACCAACGTGATTGAAAAGATCAACATTGAGAAAATGAACTCGTAACACCGCATTCTCTGCATTTCTTTATACATGTCTATCCAATTTTATTTCATTTAATTCTAATCAATTTCTATAAAGACATCCTCTTTGTTGGCGTGTAAATATGTGTACATGTGTGTGTGTGTGTGTGTGTGTGGGTGTGGGTGGGTGTAGCTCCAAAAATAACGGGTATTCTATTGTTGTTCCTTATGCTTGATGGCCATGTTAACAAAGAATTGATGAAGACGGTTATCGCTGGTCAATTCAGGATGGAAAGCAGTTGCAAAAAGATGATCCTCAATCACAGCCACAGCGGTCTCTGCCTCAGTCTGGCCATGCTTGTGCTCCAAACGACCCACAATCTTCACCTTGGGAGACTTGATCTCTGCAATGATGGGTGCACGGATAAACACAGCGTCAAATGGCTCGTCGCCCAGCAACTCTGGCAAATGCAACATGGTTCTGAAACTCTCCTTTTGCGATCCAAACTGGTTGCGGTTGACCACAACATCCAAACCGTTAAACAGCTGCTGGCCGCCCTTCTTGGCTCCAGTGGCTTCCTTTGCCAACATGATCATACCTGCACAGGTTCCCCAGGTAGGCTTCTTTTGCACAAACGCACGCAGGGGCTCCAACATGTTGCAACGCTCGGCAATAAGAGCCATCGCAGTGGATTCGCCGCCGGGAATGATGAGACAGTCGACAGCGTTGAGTTGCTCCTCTGTGCGCACAGGGATGGCTTCCTTGACTTCGGGGATTCTGTTCAGCATGTGAATGTGCTCGATAAAGGCACCTTGCAAAGCTAAATGCCGCACTGATTTAGTACAAGGCTCAATGCATTTCTGTCTCTCATTCAGGCTTTCTTACCAAGGACACCAACAGTGATGGGAGTAGTGGAAGTGGTCATTTTGATCAAGTGTGTTGTAAAAGAAAAAAGAAGGGGAGATGGAGATGTCTGCTCGGGAAAAATCTTAAACCAAAGGAGATGACTCCAAATGATGGGCTTGCCGTAGTAGTTCGATCAAAGCGTCACAGGCATCTCCGATCTAGATATTTACCAACACCACACCAATGTATCAAATGTCAACTTTTTCACCATTTTTGGCATTCTTTAAACCAATGAAACGGGCGAGCGTATTCTCAGGAACATGGACAATCATCGTCTTGGATCAGTTTGTCATCCATTCAAGGGCTGTGATTCACCATGGTTTCTCGCAAGTGTCGTAGTAGCCTCTTGCGTATAATGCGATTACTGCCCTTTCACAAGTGAGCCCTATAGAGGAACAAGCAGATCAGACATGACTCGAAGGATCTCCATCATCGTGGGAATGTACACGCATCTGGGTACAAAATCAAAACAAAATGCAAAATAGTTTATTAGAGCAAAGGCGCATTGGATGGGTGTGATTCTAATTCTTTGGTAATCGACTCGAGCACCGTCTGGAGCGTAGCTGAATTGTATCTTGGTTCTGTGCTGGTGGGATCAGGCTCTGCAACGATGCAAGTGATGCCCAATGCCTCGACAGCCTCCACATCGACATGCACCAAGGAATTGGAGAGGTAGATCATGTGTGTAATGTACGTGGAGGGAGGTCTGTTGGGAACGAGTTCTGGCGGGAACGGTGCTGAGGTGCAGGGAGCGTTGATGTAGGCGCCGTTAGCAGGATAGCCCTCGTGCTGACCACTGGCCGTCGAGTTGGAGGAGGACGTCTGCAGTTTGCCAATGCCAGGTGGGGGCCAGTGTCTAAAGCCATGATCCACCGGTCTGCGGTAAAAGTCGTTTTGCGAATGACCATGCTGGCGCAAACTGCCGGCCATGGGGTCCTCTTCGGCGTGTGTGTCGTAGTACTTTCTGCGAGCATCAATCAACTGACTCTCATTCAATGCATTGGTGATCGTGCCTATAAAATCAAGGGCCGTGTAACCATCTGTTTCGCGATCAGTCGTGCCATTGAGGATGAGGATTTTGTGTCGCAGAGAAGGCGAGTGCGCAATGGCATGGCCCACTTTGCGAAGAATCAGACAGGGCAGGATGGACGTGTACAGCGAGCCAATCGAGTAGACGAGATCCGTGCGTGTCGTCAAGTGATCCAGGATCTTGGGGTTGGGAAGCGGGTAGATTTCTTGGCCGTATTCGTTCATGTAGTAGATTCGGGCAATAGCAGCAGACAGCTTCTCCTCTGTTGATTTGCTAAACACCAGGTTGCCGTTCACTTGGTTGTCGTCTAGTTGCGGCGAATTGGGCAGGGCGAGCTTTGAGAAGGCGTCGATGGGGTTCATGGATTTGATGCAGCTTTGGTTCTGTCCTGGATGGCTGATTTCGCACTGGCCACGCAGGGTGTGTCCATCCTCCAAAAGCGCTGCAATGGCGGCTGTGTGGTTGGTGTTGATGACGGGCAGCACGTAGGTGGGTTCGCGGATAGCCGTGATGGACGAGAACAAAAAGATGGCAGCTTCCAACGAGCCAAAGAACAGTCGAGCGCCTGTGAGAAAGAAGTTGCCAATGGATCCATTACGAAAGTTGAAATGCTTGTGGGCTCGTTTTAAAATTTCAAAGTTGAACAAGACTAAAAAGCCTCTAATTGTTTCTTTTTTTTCTATAGAAATGCTCTCCCATAATCTAGTACAAAAGGAGGGGGGGGGGGGAATGAGTCATAAGATGACATGTGGTGTTATATTTCTCTCTCTACAAAGACTGTATACCTATGACGCCCTTCCACAATCATGGCCCATTCATCTCGAATGACATGTTCATCTCCCAGTGATGTAAGACGGTAACTAAGGAGCTCTTTGATGGCTACTCGTTCATCGGAATCATGGCCATCTGAATTGATCAAACGTGTGAGACGAGAACGAAGATCACCAATGCTAGGTCCTCCCAGCACTCGCAGTAGTTCGCTCTACAGTGTACATGTCGTTTAGTATGCGGTACGTTGTTGCAGGTGCTAGTAGTAGTAGTAGTAGTTACAGTAGAGCCGCCGTTATCAGAGACACCTAGAATGTAGCAGACGCTGGGTGTGATGGACTGGAATGCAGTGGCTATAGAAATACAATGCGTAGTGTTATAAAATCAGACAGCAAGCGTCCAAGTTTCTAGGCATAGTTACAAATAAAATTGCAGGCAGAACCGCCTGAAAATACGACAAAGGAAGAATCAGACATAATTTAGTGTTGGATGCAAAAGAGAAACAAGTGATCAACAATGCTCCATTCTCCAACATTTTGGCTTTCACTTTGGATCTACGCCCCCCCCCTCCCCCCTCCTCCTCTCACAGTCACCTAGCATGGATCAAGCATTGTGGAGCTGTCATTATCCACTACGTATTCAAATACGATAGGTACTATATATATATGCCAACATGTACCAAGAAAAATGCCTTTTTTGCTCTATGGTATCTAGTAAAAACCCTTTATAACCCTCTTTAATTGTAGATCTGAGTCTTTTGGGATGCTCTACATTTGTGTATCCATCGGATGAAACCCTGTAGAGACAGAGAGCATGGCAGTATTTTCCCTCCCACTACTCTAAAATGTGCAAATCATAGCAAACATTGGATGCATTTGAGCCGTAATTTCTCTTGTTAGAAACCGTTTCAGACTGCTGAAATTGCGCCAAATAGTTGCCCCCATCTGGCATTCACTTATTGGCACCTTTGCTCCACTTTTTTGCAATCATCAAAAATCGTTCAAAATCCATGGGTGACCCCTCATGGAAAACATGGAAAATCAAACGATGGCGTTTTTGACCACAAAGCAAACGACTTTTACTATAGCACATATTAAATCAAAATGTTTCTATCGATCCAAGGCAACCTCTGAGACTTTGTTTGTGAGACCTTTCTTTGTAAAATCTCGACATTTTGGCCCAGATCGTTATTTCATATATTCAAGCATTGCTCACCGAGTTTATTCAAAACACCTGCTATAATTGGCACCATGAGATGCGTCTTGAAAAGTACTCTTGGAAAGCTTAGGGATGTATGGGATGATTTACACAATTTATATACTCCAGTCTTCCAAAATAGGTCAACCGAGTTTCCGTTGGAGCCAAATTTTGCCATTTCGAGCAAAGAGTCAGCGGAATTTTAATCAATTTTGCCTGCTGCCAGAAATGCCTTTCTCATAGACAATCCATCCTTTTGAAGGGAATTACACATTGGAAAATACAGTTATGCAATTTGGGTACATTTATTTGTTCATCTGAGCAGGTATTGGATTAAAATACGTGAAATTACACTAATGAATACGCTTTTATTCAATGAAAAGCGAATGGTTTATTTACATAAACATGTCGTTGTATCCCTATGCATATACATGAGTGCCAAGACCATCAAGACAAATTCATCTACTCTATCCACTTACAGGAGGTTGGAGCTCATCGTTGTCAGGCTCACCGCTATGCAATCCTCGAGGATCTCTTCTTCCACCTGGACGATTACCACCAGAGGGTCTGACAGGCAAGCTTCCGAACGGACCAATAGGGTCAAAACGAGCGCCAGGTGGTACTGATCCTCTATTTCAATCATCTCAAGTCAACGTCCATACACACACATCGAAGGCTATTACAAGACATACCTGGGCAAGGGCTGAGGTCCACCAAACAAGCCTGACGGATCATCTAAGCTACTGCCACCTCGATTTCCAAATATAGGATGATCAGGGCCAACAAACATGCCTCCTCCAGATCTACACGCAAAACGAATGAGTTGCCATCCTAAAAAGAATCATGGCTGAGCGCATCTTTATTTACCCAGGCATACGTAAGCCTCCATCAGTGCCTCGTAATGGATTTAAATCTGATCCACCAACATCTGGATAGGTAGGATCATTTGTTGAGCCAAAATGAGGTGGTTGTTGTGTTGCTGTATTTGGATGAGAAGGTCTTGCTTCAGTGGTCGATCTATCCGTGAAGTTTGGTTGGATTATGCAAAAAACGTCATGATTTTCATGCAGTCAGTTTACCTGCTGTTGTTGCTATTACTACTA
This sequence comes from Mucor sp. M7501, assembly GCA_037040325.1. NCBI lineage: Eukaryota > Fungi > Mucoromycota > Mucoromycetes > Mucorales > Mucoraceae > Mucor > Mucor sp. M7501. The sequence goes on along the minus strand of JAXQGS010000900.1, from coordinate 2,438 downwards.
TTGTCCTCGTAGCCAGGCTTGTTCAATCCAGGAATAAGTCTCTGCAAAATGTTGAGCTTGTAAGCCTTGATGAAATCCTCAAAGCGATTGGAAGAGATGAATCCATGGATCAAGGGCTGGTCTGATGTGGCAGCGTCAAATGGAAAAAAAGAAGACGATGTGTAGTCTTCTGTTGCAATGTCCAAGGTTGCGGTTTTGTTGTCCTAGTCAAGCCAACGGGTTAGCACCTTTTTGCAGCAAGATAATATGTCATGTCGCCTTACCCCAATGCCCAAACCAAGGATGATACATTGATCACCCAATCGCACAATCTTGATGACAAAAGTCAGGCTCGACTGCGGATGGCTGTATCGAAAGTTGTAGCAGTGTGGTCCTTGCTGGTTCCAACCTTCTGGCAGCTTCTTTGTGGTGCCATCTCCTTCTATATAGAAAATGAGTGTTTGTTGTTGTTGTTGTTGTTGAGTATATATAGACTCACCTTGGCGTGCGTCGTCGCCAAGTCCTGCAAAACGAAATCCGACACTAAGCATAATGCCATGACATGCAGCCGCAATAGCATCGTATGGATTAGCCAATGTCGAGATGTTTTGACTGGTGGCATGGATAATCACGGAAGGATCTAGTACGTTTTTGTTTTCTTGTTCTGACATGTTGTTATGTAATAAAGCAAAAAAAAAAAAAAAAAAAAAAAAAAAAAAAAAAAAAAGAGAAATGGAGAAACTCGTAATCTCAGGCTGAATAATGCGAAAATATCAGTGGTGCAACGTGACGTTGGCAAAGCGAGCGAGCGAGAGAGAGAGAAACGGTTCACATTTGGATAATAGATCTCTCGCTCGCATTGTTCTTGTTGAGCGCCTCTCCTCCCCCCATCCGCAATTTCTTGGGACTTATGGAATGGCATGTGGTTTATTTCTTATTTAGCAGCCCGTTTTATCAACCGTATTTAATCGCACTCGATAGCCTCTCTTTCTTGTTTTGCATTTCTCCCATTCTCATTATATATCTGCCATCTTTTTTTATTACTACTATCCAATCTCTCTCTCTCACTCTATAGACCCCCATCACCACCACCTCAACTCCGCCAATGACCAACGCTTTCTCTTCAGTGTTGTCCTTGAAGAGGAACAGATCCACAAGCACATCCAAAGCGCACAGTGTTGGCTCATCTGAACCTGTAAGCAAGCTATCCAGGCTAAAGTCAGGGCTCAACATATTCTCAAAGATATCCGATGCCATTGCCCAGCATCAGCAAGACAGCAGCCGCCAGTTTAGCAACTATACCAAAAGAACATCCTTTATAGGAATTTTACAATATTTCCGTAATGATCAAGACACCAGAAACAAATCTCGCCTGCGACGCAAAGCTACCTACGACAGCGACGGATACTATGAATACCACCAGTACCATCAAAAGCTCAGCCGAAAGCAGACCAACGCCCGTCAGGCGGAAAGGAACATCCACACACTGCCCACTCCCCAGGCCAAGAAGCTGACGAGCATCTTGATCAAGCAGAGTGGCACAAACCCCGTGAGTCAGCAACAACAACATCAGCAGCACCACCACCACCACCAACCGCAGTTGACCAAGGTCAGCTCCAGACGATCCAACGCAACCCATGTGTCTGCATCCAACATTACCATCAACTCTGAAGATCTTACTGCCAAAGAATTTGCTGACATTGCCGGTATCCGCATCTTGCCCGAAAACGACATTGGAGAGGAGGAGGAAGAAAGGTACGACGATGATCCAGACAATCTGATTGATATCGAGAGGAAATTCAGCAACGGCACATCCACAGACGACGACATCCACATGCACACAGTGTCCACCACCTCCAAGAGCTACCTGGACTACCTGGACGAGCACCACCGCCTGTCAGTCATTAGCTATGTGTCTTTGCAGAGCTATGCCACCACCAGCAACAAGCCAAAGATCTGGGACAATGAGTTTTGGTTGAACCCGGATCATTACCAGCAGAACAGCAGCAGCAGCAGAATGAGCCGAAGCAACAGCACAGCTACCCATCGATCCAATCATACGACATCCAACGAATCCACCACAGCGAAAAAGCGACTGGACCGAAAACCAAGCACTGTCGTCGTGGTGGAGCCACCTATTTTGCATGAACTACGTGCTAGAAACTGCGAAAAGAAGGCAGACCAAAATAGCCATTGTGTAATAAAGAAGGGCCGCTTTGAGATCCATCTAGGCGATGGCAATCCAACATCTGGTGAGTCGTCGTGTATATTACCGACCACAACAGCGAACGACCACAGCCATCATTCCGATCAGCAGACTACTACGACAGCGACTCACACTGCTAATGAGGGCGTTTTGGAATGGAAGAGAAAAAACATTTCCGACTTTAGATGCGACAATTCAATATATTCTCTGGAAAATAAAATAAAATAAAAAATAAAACAAAATAAAATAAAAT
>JAXQGS010000899.1:0-13556 GCA_037040325.1 Mucor sp. M7501 | reverse complement strand
CTGGGATTGAATTTGAGTGCTGCTGCTGCCACTGGTTCTCCAGATGGTTCATCTGGACATCCGAAACCCTTTCAGGGCAAAATACACAAAATGTTACTATGTAAACAACAGGTATTTCTCTAGACCTATACATGCAAAATTGAACGGTGAATCCAATGGTGTTAATTTCAAAGCGATTTCTTTAGTCTGTGGAGAGCAACTGTCGAAAAATGCAAAACACGTTTTTGGAGGAAACGTCTACAAACACTATAATAAAATGGTCTGAAGGCACCTTCACATGCTCCTATGCTTCTCTGCGGTCAATTTGAGCATATAAACACCTTAGTAGAAAACTTCATTTTCGAGGCGAAAACGTCCATCATTCGAAATCATCAATTTTGCCTTGTACTAACAAGGGGGGTGTCTGCGCACACTCCCCAAAAATCCTTGGGGACACTCCCCGACATCTATATATGGTATTGTTATTAAATAGGTAGGTCTTTCGAGCTTCGACTTAAATAAGTCTATGTTGTTGAGGAGAGTAGAGAGAGTAATAAGTAGCTACCACCTCAGATCTCATGTTTAGTTCAGAATCGTAACAAACATGCTAGGTTGCATCCCCAAAAGCCGATAAAGCTTCTAGCACTAGATTATACACAGCGCATTCGGTGCATAGCTAAACTAATATACAGGTCATTGCCCAAACATTAAGAAATCAGTATACTAAAGAGACAAGAAGAAAACGAACAGAAGTGTTGCAATTACACTATATCTTTATTGCTGAATCTTTTTGTCAATGCAACACACTTTGTCGTAAAACTAAAAGCAATAGGCTGTAAGTTACTTGAAGTGAATGTATAGCAATCATACGTCTTCTCCACTAAAGTTATTATGCTCAAATTTATTTGAAATGATACAGTGTAAGCTTTTTTTTAAAAAATCCTTGCGCACACTCCCCCAAATTACACTGCATCGTAAATTGTTCATAATTATAAATCCACGCATTTAGTCAGCATTTTCATTTAAAAGTTATTATTATCAAAAATTTCATGCCTTTTTATATGATTACATGTCTTTGAACTAATTGAGGGACTCAGTATTGCTAATATTTTGTCGTTTTTCTTGCGCACACTTATCATCTCATCATAATATGACCATATTTGAAAAGCAGACCAGGAACGGCGTTTTTATTGGATATATTTAAATACCGCGCTGATCTGACAGTTGGACACACAAAATCTTTTCATAATTAACTGCATCTTGTCTAAAGGTTTTTAGAGTAGCTTTCAAGACAAATCGAATGTTGAAAATTAAAATAGATGTTTGAAGAGACTTACAGAGCAGTAGGTGAGATATAAAGTGAGGTTTTTGGCGAAAATGTCAACATTTCACATATAAAGGTCTCACAATCAAAGTTTTAGCAGGGGTTGCGTTGAATTGAGAGAAACATTTTGATTTAATATATACCTTAGTAGAAGTCTTTGTTATTTGGGTCAAAAAACTATCGCCTAATTTTTGATGAAAATCATGAGGTACCATACATGGTTTGGAGTCACTTTTTGATCATGCTTTTAAAATGTTGGGCAAAGGTGTAAACAAGTAATAGCTAGGTGGGAGCAATTGCTTGGTGCTATTCGAGAGGCTTGAAATGGCTTCTAATTATGAGAAAACACACATAGATACATTCAAATCACGCTTTGGATATATAGAATCTATTCGAGTGATACTGTAGGAGGTAATGCAAGTATGCTGTGCCCGTGAACGGATTGTTTCCACTGATATAATACTTGTGTGTAGTATTGTAACAAAGTCAGATCCACAGTTACAGGTACATTGTCTTTAGGCAAGCTCTCCTTAAAAGTTAACGGGAAAACATTTTTACAATAAGTATTGAATTGATACATTAACCTGAATCTATTGATCAGCATTGTGCCATTTGGCAGATAATAAGCGGGGGAGTGAATTTGGAGTGGATTTGAAGAGGCGAAACTTGGAGAAGTGTGCGCAAGAAAATGTCAAACAAGCGTACACTTTTCAAACATCTAGCTATACATACAATACACTTAGAAGATTTCTATGTCTTTTAAGATAGATTTTGTCAGGACTGATGCAAGGCAGGATATTTCTATCAAGTAAGATGGATATACAACATTTCTATTGCGATTTGAAATAAGTGCAACTCTTCATTCAATAGATGATGACAAGTGTGCGCAAGAAAAACGATAAAATATTGGCAATACTGAGCCCCTTGTAACAGGAAAGACGTACAGTAATATACCAAGACATGGGGTTTTTGGCCACAGTAGTTTTTAGCTGAAAATACTGACTAAATGTCTGGATTTGCGACGTGAGGATAATTATGAACACATGAAGAATTACAATGTTGTAATTTGGGGGAGTGTGCGCAATGAAATGCTATATTGTATACTGTATATTCCAGCGCTAATAATTGTGTAGACATTCCAATCATTGGGTACGTATAGACAACATCATTTTGCCAATAATAGTAGCTATAACTTTCTTCAAGAGACGAACATACTACTACAAGGCTCTCAAAAATATACACCCACAACCTGCTGCCGACAGCTCCAGAGCAGCGAATTTTCTTATCATATGGCTATTAATTATACAATATGTCATATAATTGATGGTGAGGTTATTTACTATTATAATAAAAGCACTGAACCGGTTTAAACATGCTATTGCAAACACTAGAAGCAACTGTACAAAATTACCATATATAGGTAACGGGGAGTGTCCGCAAGGATTTCTGGGGAGTGTGCGCAGTTGACCCCACTAACAAGGCAAAATTTGCCAAAATTCGATCATCAAATCGATCCCCAAAAAAGTGCTGAAAAGTGATCCATAACATAATGTCAGGTCGTAGAACACGATGGCACTTGTTTTGAGGCCGAGATCGCGCTTTGTTGGCGAGATACAAGAGATTTAAACTCTTGATTTTACAGTGGTAAATATATTTGAAGGCTGCTTACTGAAGATTACGCATATTAACATCTGGTTTGATGGTCTGTAGTTTATCGTCTAGCGAAACATTGCGTTATGCGAACAAGAGGGACACGCAAGAAGCTTGAATCGAGTTTGACATGGCCTAGCTTTTAGATATATTATGCAAATTTTCAAGCTATGTTGCTTCTTTGAGACACATACCAGCAGAGGCGAGAGATTTGCTGATCAGGAACGATGCGATTGCAAAGGAGTTCAAGGCAAACATCAAGACTCGCAATTTAGCATCGAGGTTCACCTCCAAGTATCGGATTGAAACCTTAATCTGAACCTTCCGCAACAATTAAAGTATCGAGAGTTATAATGACGAAAGAGATGTGTCTTGGGTCAAAGCCCACAGGGCGACATCAGCGTTGAGCGTAGTAGCGAAACCAGTTGGCTAGTGCAATTATGCTACTACATGCAGCCAAGACATTAGCAAAGTGCCATTACACGCCATTGTATATTTCAAATGTAACACACTTTAATTAGTCAAAATTTAGTCCATGTCCTTAATATTTACAATTCTGCTTCTTTTATTACACATTATGATCGCGTTTCACCACCAATTCCACCATACTTGAAGTAATTGGTCTGGAAATCCGGTAAAACCGAGTCGAAATCTTCTGTAATAGCATCTGGTTCGCCCTGACGATGCGTAAAGTCCATGCAAGCTTGACCCTGCGTTGAAACATAGAACTCTGGCTTGATCCAGGTGTTTGAATGACTCATGCTCGATCGTTTTGCCAAGTCCCAAGGGTGTTCAGGTTGGTCGCCATGAATAAAGTGCTTTTTGTCTGTGATTTTGAGCAAATTGGCGTGTACAAACAAGATGGTGTCGTCGTCTTGATCGCTACCAGGAGCGTATTGAAGCATCGTGTGGCCACAGAATCGATCGTTGACCATGGTACCTGCCATACCAACAAAGGCCTCTGTCATATGATACGGCATATCCAAAGCTTTCCAGGCATACTTGAAAGTGTCTTTATCGCCATTCAAGAACTGAAAGTAGATTTCGTAATGTTTTTGCATATACCACGCCAGCTGCAACGGCACCCACGATTTCTCCTTGTCAATGACCATTTGACCAGACTCTTGCTCCCACTCATCCTCGCATGAAATGTCCAAAACGTCGAATATCTTGTTTTCGTCATGAGTTTTCCTAAATATGGGCCCTGTTAATTGTCGGTGCACTGTCATTTATCCACTGAAAAAACATACCAGAAATCTGGCCAAAACAAAGCACCTGTCGCCTTGTATTCAGGTATATCAAACAGAAATGTGGGATCGTGTGCTGGTACGTTATCCGAGTCGAGGTACAATACTTCCTTGAAGGCTGAATTGATGACAGCAGCTGCTTTGATCTGAAATTGCTTGTCTGCATTTCTTCTGTGGATGATGGGTCTAACTAATTGAGGATCGGCCAAGTCTCTGGGAGTTGCGCCTAGACTCTCGAGCTCTTGTCTCATGTGTTCAGACGGTTGTTCGTCAGATAAATGCCATACTTCGATACCGAGCTGGCAGTGGTGCATGTGTCTCAGTAGTTTGATGGCTGTCAGTGTGCGGTCAAAGGTGTCTCTGTTGCCTGCAACAAGCACGATGCCACGGCCGGATTGGGTGCTCGGCATTTGAGTGCGCTTTACACTGGACACAAACTTTTGCCATCTTTTTCTGTAGACTTGAATCGTTGCGTCGCTCAGGTGTCTCCAGAACTCGACATGCGCATTTGTGTGGTTGGGATCTACATTGCGGCCGACTTGATCAGACTTGCATTCATTGGATTGGGGCTTCTTTACTGGGAGAAGGGGCGTTTCTGCAGTGTCCTGTGATACAGTGGTACTAGCTGTAGTAGTGGCTGTGGCTGTGGATGTGGTTGGGAAATGGTAAGAGATGGTATATATGCAGTAGACCAGAAAAATGAGAAACAAAATGATGAAGCCATTTATCTTTGACCTCGAATTGCTGCTGGTTAATAACGCCATTTTTATAAAAGTGATGAGAAGAAAGAGAGAGAGAAAGAAAGAACAAGAAACAAAGCTATGATGTCTATTATAATGGGTTTCAAAAAAAAAAAAAGTTTGGGATCGCCATGATGATATATTGCTCTCTTGGCGCTAAACCCAATGTCCTTTTTTGGGGAAAACAAGACTCGGACAAAAGGCATCAGTGTGTTACAAAAATGACGTTGGTTTACACAACGATATTGCTGTCCATGCTCTGGATGAGCGCATAGCCTAGTTGGATCATGGCCTCCTCCTTTTCCTCGGCGACGATGGCGCCCTGTCTCTTGCTAAACGACGTCGATCCTTTGGCCAGTGATTTGATCTGGTTTTGACACTTTTCGTAAATGTACTTGGAAAGACTGTCATCTTCATCCCGCTTTCGAAGTTGCTCCACTCTTTTGCACAGCTCTGCGATTTCATCCGATTCATGCTGGATAGACATGATATGAGTTACCATGGCAACCTCATGCTGCTGCTGCTACTACCCGCCAAACACTTACCTCGAGAATAATCAAGTCATCGTTGGTAGACAGCCCCAACGCCTGCATCAACATTTGGGCATCCGGCGACAAGATCAGCTTGGCCGACTTTCTCATCAGCAAGCCCCACTGCACCAGCGACTGCAAGGTGGTTTGGTTGTATTCAGTGGACAGCACTTCGCTGTAGATGGTCCTTCTTCCACTGATCAAGTGCATGCCGATCCATTGCGAGAGCGTGGGCACCAGCGACAAGGGCAGTGCTCTGACATCGTTCAGTGCTGACAAGGCACACAATGTGACCCAGAACGAGTCGATAATAGGGTATATAAAGGACGCCAACAAGCTGAACTGGTTGTATTTCTTGCTCAAATTGACCTTGGTCACTATCCTCTCCAGCATGTCTCCATTCTCGTTCATGTATTCCTGGTATTTCAGCTTCAGTCGCTGGTACTCGTCTTTGATGTTCCACAGCGTATTAAAGTGATATTGAAATAGGGTTGCCAAGAACTCGAATCGCTCGATAAAGATGGACTCTGCTACCTTGGTCAGATTGAAAGACAAGTAGGTAGCAGCAAAGATGGCATCGAGCACGAATAGCTCGCGCAACTAGAATAAAGGGTGTTGGTAGCGTATCTCTCAACCAAAAAAGTAGCACAAGACATACCTGGTTTGCGTAATAGGCCAGCTGCAGGATGCCTTCTGATCGAGTGTTGATTCGAAAAGTGAATCCACTGTTTCTTTCGTCCAATGTCACCAAGTTGGAGTTCTTCTCCAGCAGACGAATGTTGTAAAATATGATGGTCTCGCTGTCCTCAAAATCTAATAAGCATCATCCGCGGCACATGAGTTATATGGGGGGGGGGATTGTCTCATGCATCATCATCTCTCTCTTACCTTGCCAGTCCATGGAAATGCCTTGATCCTTGATAAAACCGTACAGGTACTCCAAATGGTCCTTCATGGTCTGTAAATCAATGCAGTTGCCTCTGACACGACTGTACAACAAGATGGATGCCACTAGGGAGATGGGGCTAATCACAAGCGCTCGTTTTTGCTCCTTTTGAATAATATCAGGCAGCTGTACCGCGCCCTCGCTGCCAAGGTCGTCCATGGAAATTGGCTTTCCTACGCCTACAAGTAGCCTGCCACAATGCATCGCTTGTTGCTCGGGCCCGCTCTTTTTCTGCTCTTCTTGCCATCCATTCCCTAGACTACGGCTTCGTACTCGATGTGCTCGGCTGTCACTGGGCCTCGATACCTTGGTGGGTGTTGACATGCGGTGGGACGCTGTGGTAGATCTTGATCTTTCAAGTCCGTTGCTGTCGCCTTGGAGCGCTGATTTCCTCTTGTTTGTATGCAAGTCCTGGCTGATCAACAAACTGATATCGGGTACTTCCTCGTAAGATGCATTGATGGGCACAAACACGACATCTTGATCAATGACCATGTCAATGAGGCCGTCCTGATAAGGCGTTTGAAAGACACCGGTCCTTGATCGTACCTTGTCTAGTAGCAGCGTCATTGCACCGCGCTCTCGCATCAAATGTTGAAGATAGGCTGAAGTAACCGCGGTCGTCAGTGTGGAGCGCGAGTGTGGATCTCGCTTGATGAAAACGGCACCCGCAAGTCGAAGGAGATCTGAGAAGGGGCCTAGGATAGCCAGCGCTTCGTCCAAAATAAGCGCAGGGATAGGCAGCTCGTATCGAATTGCCAAGTACCACACGAGGACAGGGTCCAGCACGGTCTTTGACACAGGCACATACACGACACGCTTATTTTTGACAGATGCTCGGATCTAGAATGAAGCTGCATGAGCAAATCTAGTAATTTGCCATATTTGTACATATTTACCCTTTCAAGACTGGCCTTGTCAATGTAGATGCCGCTAAACATACTCTTGAACAACTTTTGCAAAAAGGTGGCAGCAAACCAAGCGTACGGCAGTTGGGTTCTTTCCTGAATCCTGCTCAACGACCGCATCGCCTCTTCCATTACCTTCTCAACAGGCATGCCAGACCGTTCAGAGACCTACTATATTGCGTAAGTGCCTTTTTTTCTTACTTGACACGAGCGTTTGTTGGGCAACACATACCTGACGAATAGCCTTTCCAACGCCTGGGTCGTTCAGTATCGTCACCTTTGTCATTTCACTGTTCTCGTCCACCTTGAGCCCCCATCGACTCTGAATCTCCTTCTTTTTCGAACTGATTTCCAAAGCCTCAATGGATCCTTCATCACACCAATCTTCCAGCGTATCGTTCAGGTATTCGATCCACACTGGCTTCCACTCCTTTTCAGTGTGTATCGTCTTGGCAGGGTTCTTTAATGAGTTGATGGTGATGCCTAGCATGTGCTGTATTCTCTGTCGCATCTCTTCTTCAGTGTACACGACGCTCTTGAAGGGCGAGTCGATAATGGAGGGTGTGTTGGTATGGGAGTACAAGGCACACAGCTGAGAGGTGGGCAAGACGCTTGTACGCATATGATGGCCACAGTGCAAGGTATACACATGGACCCCGTAACAGCTCTGCATAAAGTAATTGTACCAATCCAAGTGATGCAAGGTGTCTATGCCTTGAACCTTGTCCACTAGTGCATTGAACTGCACCGAATTGTACTGCCAATGATGTCGATTCTGTTTGGCAAGATTGTTGCGGATGTTGGAGGCCAGCTCCATCCATTTTTGCTGATCTTGCTGCTGATGATTATGGAAATCGGGTCGTACTGCAGTGCTGTGGTAGTTTAGAGAGAAACTCGAGCTGTTTGTTGCAGCATTGATTGCGTTGCTATGGTTACTGCTGGCGTTGGTCGAGGACCGAAAGTAGTACTGCATCAGAAATCGTGCTTTGGATAACGTCTTGTTGCTCGAGAAATAGTTGCTGGCAGTAGGCAGCTTTTGGTTGTTGGGTATCGCATTGCATGGTCTTGTCCAGTAGTCTTGGATGGCGGTATAGGCTTCGTGCCAAGTGATCGGCTGAGTGAATACTGAGGTCGACATGTTGAAAATATAGGGGAAATAGGGCGCAGTCGCTAACGTCGAGCTCTTTTCAGACATGTCGCTTGCAAATGGCACGACAAAATCGGGGCCGGGATAGACAATGGTGGGTATAGAATGGACAATGCATTTCGCTACATGATCCACTGGCATCACATTTGCCTGTTGCTGGCCCTGATCCGGCTGAATGATGGGAATGGAATGGCCATAGAGAGCCAACCAAGAAGACACGCCTGACATGCCAGTCGTCCAGCCTGGCGTTGGTTCAAGCGCAGCAGGTCCAACATAATGAGACCGGAAGATGGCCAATGGGTAAGGCTCTTTTCCGCCCTGGATCTGCTCGTTCCTGACTTGGTTTACCCTCTTTGCGATCAGATGCTCCACCAGTGCTTTTGTAAACAGATGCAAGGTCGAGAATTTTTGCAGGATCCGCTTAATAAGGGTTGATAGCTCTAATAGTGTGATACAAGCGACAAATTAATGTTTCCAAATGCGGTATATTTAAAAATCAATATAGTAGTGTGTACCTTTTTCATCTGCGCCAAGAAGTTGCTTTAGAAAATCTTCTGGGTCGCCAAATCCAAGATCGTAAATGTACTCGAGAATGACTGTGTCGTCGCTGTCTTGTGGTGTGTCTTGGTGAATGTGGATTGGCGACATGTGAATGAACGAGCCTATTCAGCCATGATTAGTTATATAAGTCGAAACGAGGTGCAATGATCCCACTCACAGACATCATCACAATGGTCCAAATAGTCCATCAGTCGAATTGTGCCTAAAACATTCGTCTACAAAGTGTCAATGTGTCGTATTCCAGTCCACAGCAAGTTGCTTCTCATTACCTCTAAATTCCACTCTAGGGAATTCTCGTATTCTGATGTACATGCGCAATGAATGACAATGTTGGTATCCTTCATCTGGACGCTGTCTTCCATGGACAGCCCCATATGCGACAGAGACAAATCGTAAGATATCGGGATGAGCTTTCGTCTCAGCGCATCTCTGCTCATGCCAAAATGTTTTACTAGTTTCTGAAACGCCTAATGTTGTCATTAGTGCTTGATAGACGCAATGCCGAGAGAAAGCAACCTACTGGTGTATTGATGATTTCGTCCAATATGCGCTGCGAAGGGCTTCCAGCCGGGATTCTTTTGGGGCGAATAAGAACGTAGACCTTGTCAATAACATCGCCAGCTTCCTTGAGTAATTGCCACAGGATGGACTTGCCCACAAACCCCGTGGCTCCTGTGATTAGGATCGTTTTATTGCTGTAGTACTCTTTCATTGTATAGGTGTGTGTTTAAATTATAAGAGAAAGAAAAGGGCTATTGTGTGTGTGTGTGTTGAACATGCAGAAAAAAATCAAGCTTTAAAATTTGTCGGGTCCTCGAACAGGCTGCTGGCTGAAAAGAACCATGAGAATGATTTCCATAACCATTTAATTTAGATTCAAAGTCATTTTAAGCTTTTTCGTGTGGACACCACCTCTTCTGAACACCACCCTTCTATTGTTTGGAAACATGAGCAGCCCACACTTTACCGCCGCCATAGTCAGCTTGTATATGTTTGGCCGCCCCAATGTTTGTGTGTGGGGGTCCCTTTGAGAGATCATTGCTGCCAGATAAATATTTACAGATTGGATCTACCCCTGAATCTTTTTTATTTCTTTTGGATCAAAAGGCCCTTCATCATGTCGAAACTGTTGCCGTCTGGCAAAAGGCCGTATAATTTGTCCTTTTTCTCCAAACTCTTGACTTGAAGCATGCCGAAATCTGATGTGATGCCAACAATCTTGACTTGCTCGTTATTATGCGTTGTCAATGTCACGATAGCATCACTGCGAACAAAGATTTGTTAGCGAACGGTGTAGCCAGTCGCAAACATCAGTTTTGTTTACCTGTGTAGCCATCGTTGATAATATTTATCAAGGAACCAAGTGCCCATGCCCTTTTCACAAAATTCATTGTAGTAGACTTCAAACTTGACCAAAATACCCGCCAGGACATCTTCTGCCGACAACCTGGGAGCAGATGGATTGTAATCGCTGATGATGTCGTTGATGGAGACAGTAGGCTCAGCATTGGACAAATTAACGCCACAGCCTATGTAGATGTAAAATTGTCAGAGTGGCTCTCAAAGTAGGCTCCAATACACAATAGCTTTACCTATCACCAAGACAAATTCATCGTCAACAAATGTCGAATTAATCAGTAGTCCTCCCACTTTCTTTAGTCCATCGGATCTGGTCTCTGTATAAATGTCGTTTGGCCATTTTAATCGGAGGGGCACATTCTCATATCCAGGTCTGCTTCTTATACTCTCCACCACAGCGAGAGCAATAATGTACTGTATGAACACGACGGGCGCGTGCCTGATGTTTACGTTGTGTCGAACCACCATACTAAATTGAAGTGCTCCCGATTGAGATACCCAAGAGTTTCGACCTCTTCCTATAAGATAATCAGCGTCAGCCAAACCACACACACACACACAATCAAGCAGTATGTCTTGTCCCATTACCTCTACCAGCTACTTGATTCGTAGCCAAACATACCAAACCAGTTGGTAAAGCTTGCGAGAATTTAAAGTTTCTACATGTAAAAAAAACAACGTGAGTAACAATAAGCAGCAAATATACAAATCAAACAACTTACTTGTCTATGATGGATTGTGTACTGCCAATCACTTCAGCATACAACACGCCGTTTCCAAATGTCAACCAGCCGCCTCCACCCCATTCCAAACCTCTCTTTTTCACCAATTGCTTGTAGTATTCCTCCAAACCAAAATGTGGCGTCAATGACTTGGATGGGTATATAGGCTCTGTTGCATCGATGGTGCTTTGGTATACAAATTCAACTACAGGCGGCTTATCTTCCTTGATGCGACAGAGTGATAGCAGACGAGCTTGCTCACTGGGAGCATCGCCCAATGCAGATATATGAAAGATATCATGATTGTCCTCCATGATGTGCGTTATGGGATCGGCCTTTCTCAGCAGATAGGACGCTGGTCTGTACATCCATTCCTTGGTCAAGCCTGAGAGATACAGTGGCGTTACATCAGGTACCTTGTTCTCCTGCACAATAGTATTTTCGACAGGCACCACATTCAATCCGATCAGAGCAAACGAGGCACGAAGAAAGCGTTTTCTCTCCACTTCAGACAATGTCAATTCGCAGAGTATATTGCGTACAGTTTGACTAATGGCGCTGCCGTCGGCAAGTAAAAGGTCTTGAGATGAAATGTCGTACTCGGGGTGTGTGGCGATCAGTAACGCATGACCTTGACCGACTTTACAATGGACGACTGCTGCAGGTTGTTGCTCTGATTTGGACAAGCTGCTGGGCTCTTTGTATCGACACAAGACTGTCACATTATCGAATTGTTCGGGATGCACAAAGTAGCCACCTCCATTGTAATACATGTTGATTTCTCGAGGTACTTCTTCTCCGTGGTAGTATGGCGACATGGCTTCTCGGTCCAAATCAACAGCAACTGATCTAGCTCCACTTTCGCTATTATACACAAATCCAGGATAGGTGGTGCCTCGGCATAAGCCAGGATAGAATCCGAGTTCTCTTGGTTGAATGATCTCCATCAGTGCTCTTCCTTTCTCGAATTCGATGTTTGCTGATGCATAATAGGCGCCAGCACACAGGCCTAGATACCGGCCGCCTTTCTCCACAAATGCTCTGATGCGGGCATTAGCATCTCCATTCAAAGCTTCACAGTAGGGCATATCTCGACCACCTGGCATAACGAGCATAACACAACCTACTTCCCAGGGTTCGTTTTGCAGGACTGTACGATCAATTTGTATAATGTCGTAAGCATGACCAAGGATTGCTTTCAGTGTATTGTATGTGTGCTTTACTGAATTAGGTGATGCTCCAAGATCATTGTAAACTAGAATGTTCATCAGAAAGTTAAATATATTGTTGGAAAGAAGAGCAAACTCTATTTGGGGAGGGCTTTCTTTTAAAGTGCAGTGGAATGAAATGTGGGAAAAATCTCTGACCAGTAATATCTCTGTACTTTTTTTGGGGCAGAAATGGTACCTTTTTGTCTTTTGATGTAGCAGATTTGCCTATGATTTCTGTAGATAGGCTTATTAGATGTTAAACACAGTAGGCTTTGTTCCATCAACAATTATATAGCATTCAAATTAGTGGCTTCATTATTGGCTGTCTGTATACCTACAGCTAATTGATTCGCCCCTTGATGCAATAAATTTGTAGTCCCTGATTTTCTGTCATCTGAAACTCATTTGTAAAGCAGTGAAGGATGTATGAGAAAGCACAGCTATACTTCAGTAATCAGCTTTTATATACACTTTATCCCTCAACAACTGTCGTCGCTCATTTCTCGATTCATCTCACTTTCTCAACAACAACAACAACTAGTATTATTATCCCAATCCAAAATCAAATTACACCATCACCCATCGTTTTTATTATTACAACATTTCCCTATTATAAACGACATGCTACTTTCAAACAAAAAACCAAATCTCAAAATCAAGTTTCATATGAAAATCTGTTGACGACTATGCTTAAAAGCCATAGTAGCAAGGTATTGTAGTAGACAAAGGTACCATCCTTTCAATAAATACTTGACAGAACATGAAGCAATGAAGGTGTACTACAGTTGTTGATGTTATGACAACAGCTCAACTAAGCTTATCAAGACTTCTCATCAAATGAAACCTTATGGCCAGTGCTTTTGCATTTATTGCTATTCTAAATTAAGCATCACCGACGTTTACCAGACATCACAATAGTGGAAACACATATTATTGCTTTATATCATGTCCAACATTACAAGCTAAATTCAAACATACAAAAACGTTTCTTTCTTTAGTCAAATCGAGGATCTTCATAGTCATTTTATACACAAATAAGTTACAGTTGATTGCTATTGTGGTTTGTTATTGCTTTGATTATTTTTAAAGAATTATTAAACTACTTTTTATTGCACTATTTACAATGATTTACCTCACTTGCTGTCCAGTCCTTCGGCCAATGCTATCGCTTAAATGGGCTCGGCACACACAAAAATCCTAGAAAAAAAATGCGAGGGTTTCCCTCTGTTTTT
>JAXQGS010000898.1:0-13461 GCA_037040325.1 Mucor sp. M7501 | reverse complement strand
CAGACGTATTTCGACCTGCTCGTTGGTTGATTCTGCTAATCATGGTTGACATACATCATGAGAACAAACAGAAATACCCTTTTTCGTTTACTTATCAATAAAGATTTCTTTTTTTGCCTTGACATCTCCATATATACTTTAATAAACTTGTGGACATGCGTCTCTTGTCTTGAATTTCGATTTAAGCATGATACGATTCCAGTTATCTGTCTCTATCACACTTTGATTAAAGCAAGAAGCTAGCTATAAGGTGAATCAAGTTGTAGCTACATCTATTTTATCTCAGAATCATCAAACAAACATCACTGGCTACATTGACCAATATCAAATTCAATAGAGTCATGTCAATTGAACTTGTTGTATGGATATACGCCAAACATGTATCACAGCAACTACTCAGCATTCAAGGGATCCTTCATTGATTGGGGTTTTCTGCCAACAAGAAGCCTTGGGCACTTGGTCGACCTCTTATATAAACCATGCCGACATGCATCATCTCAAATAAAAGGCATTGAAAGCTTTTAATAGTATTAAGAAGGAGATTGCGACTCGAAAAAGTCCATTACTTGGACTAGGCACATTGCAATGTTTTTGATGCATAATTTGGTCCATGAGTTTAATCGTTCCTGAAACAGAATAAAAATAAAAAGCTTGCTCTAATGTTCAGAATTTCGGTATGAAAACAATTCTGGAAGAGCAACCAACTCTACAGGTTGTACCGTTTCCAATCGGAACAAAAGGCCTGATGCCTTGATTTGATTTTAACAAAAGTGTATTCCACAAACTTTGTACAAATTGGGATGTGTCATGCTCTTGGAAGAAAGGCTGAGCCCTTCTCTCAAACTCGCTTTTCTTTACCGGCAGTTAATATGCCTTCTTCGAGCTTGATTTTCTCATTTTTAACACAATTTCATTGGCTTTCCTATTTCTTTTTCAGCATAATAGTGTATACGAGGCAGCATTGCATATTCAGTAACGGAAAGGGCTTCTCATGGAGCCACGGCGTTTCCGTCAAAACGTCATGAATAGATCTAATAAAAGAACAGTGAGAATACATTCAACGTTCATTCAGAAGCACTTTGTACCACCAGTGGCTCGGTAATGTTTGGAAGAGAATAGCCCATCGACATCATGATCTAACACTTCTGATGACAGCATTTTATTTATAAAATCTAATTATAAAGCGTTGAGCGACTATAAAAAGGCCGGCTTTAACACCAACTTGTTTAAAATGTCTATCTTTATCCTTGATGAGAGTAAACAACAGCTTTTTCAGCGCCATCACTGCTACCGCCCTAGTACTAGCGCTCACGCATATACCATGTCTAGTCACCGCTCGTCATCTCGACTCCATCTACCATCCAAAATACATCCATTCCTCTGCACAATGCTTACAAGGTCGATATCTGATAGAAGTAGCAACGACAACAGACGTAGACGACATGCTTCACTGGATGACTGAGCAGAAGCTCGGTGTCAAAGTGCACAAGACATTCAGGCACAGGTTTTTCAGTGGATTGTCGATAGAGGTGCAAGATTACGATAGCATTGGCCCATTGTTGGATGAAGCTAGCGTTGTCTCCATGTCTGCCAACCGGATGATCCAAAGAGCATCACCCATTCCACCTATAAAGAGGGCAGAGCCTAACTCAAATTCGACAATTACCCCTGACATGATTAGATCATTAATGCCTCACAACGCATCCCAAGTAAGCAAAGCTCGACAGGAGCTGAATTTGACTGGACAGGGTGTGTTTGTTGGTATCATTGATTCTGGTAGCATAATGATCAGCTATTGAAGCGTAAAATATAGGCACTAAATTGAATATGATAGGCATCGACTATACGCTCAAGGCTCTAGGTGGAGGTTTTGGGCCCGGCTACAAAGTGATTGCCGGCTATGATTTGGTGGGAGATAAATACAACAGCAGTGATCCTTTGTCCGTGGCTAAAGCTGACAATGACCCATTGGACAACTGTAAAGAGAGCTCTGCTGCTGATGGTACGATAAGGCTGTCAATACTGCTTATAATAGTCCATTAACAAACGCTTATCAACAGGTCATGGAACTCATGTTGCTGGTATCATTGCAGGCTATGATCCAGAGAATGTAAGCTTTGTCCAGCAGCGCAATGACGCATAATCACTGACTAGGCTATTACAAAGAATTTTGAAGGAGTCGCTCCAGGTGCTTCTCTTGGGATGTGGAGAGTATTCAGTTGCGATGGTGAAGGCACCACAGATGAGGTTCTTTTGGATGCACTGATCATGGCGTATGAAGCCGGTGTTCATATTATTAGCATGAGCATTGGAAGCGTTTTGCCATTCTCAGATGAATCGGTGCCTCTGGTGAAGGTGATCAACCAGATTTCTGAAGCGGGTGTGAGTGGTGAGTAATCTGCAGTGGCTCTTGTGATAGTATGGCATAGTAACGTTTTGGCCATAGTTGTTGTAGCAGCAGGAAACGAGGGCAATGATGGCGTGTACAGCGTGGCTGCTCCTTCCACTGCATTGTCAGCCCTATCTGTGGCTTCTGTGATTAATCAAGTCTACAACCCACCTTACAGGCTGAACATTACTGGACTAGAGGACGAGCCTATCGGTAGAGTATCACACAACGTTGCTTTACACTACTTCTTTCACTAACATGGCTCTGTAGATGCCTATCCTCCTCGCAATGGCACTAGGGCGTTCATCAACGGATCGTTAGCCATCGCCAACTTCAACAGCACGGCTTTGGCAGAGGATGCTTGTGACAGAAGGCTCGTATCGACGTCTGTGAAAGGCAAAATTGCACTTGTTAAGCGAGGGTCCTGCCCATTTACTACCAAAGTCAAGAATGCCGCATCAGCAGGCGCATTGGGTGTTATCATCTACAACAATATCGACCAAGAACTCGACTCGGTCAACGCAGAGGGCTCTGTCCCAATAGTTTCCATCTCTCTGCAGAATGGCCTTAAGCTGTTGCAGTTGTTCAGCAATGCTACGCGAGACATTGAGGTTACTGCTATCAAGATTGATGGCTACATTGCAAACCCCAAAGCCAACACCGTCTCTGCATTCTCTAGTATTGGACCCACGGCAGAGCTGTATTTCAAGCCAAACATTGCTGCTGTCGGCCAAACTGTCTTTTCTACCTTGCCCAAATACCTTGGAGGCTACGGCGTTCGAGATGGCACATCCATGGCATGTCCTTACATCAGTGGCTCACTCGCTCTCTACCTGCAGTATCATGGCACAAACCAAACAAATGTAGCCGCAATGCATACCAGATTCAAAAACTATGCGCTTCCTCTACCTGTTGATAATGCTACTAGCAACAGCATTGAGAACCCCATTCGACAAGGAGCTGGGCTGGTGCAAGGTAAGAGGATGAGATGTGCTCTTTTTTTTATTACCACGTTAACATTGCTATATAGTGTATGATGCCATCACGCAACCAGTACAGATAAGTCCGTCTGAAATAAGCTTCAACGACACAAGCTCGCTGAATTATATCACACACAACCTGACAATCACGAATGGCGCCACATATGCAGTATCCTATTCGATTAGCAGCAGGATATCGACAGGAATCAAGCCTTATAACCAAACCGGCTCAACGTACAACTCGCTCAATCAACCTTCCGTCAACCAAGATGCCACATCGACAATACAATTCTCGCAGAGTGAGATACATTTGAATCCAGGAGAAAGCCAAATAGTAACTGTTACGGTGACCCCTCCCAGCACTGATCTACAGAACCACATCATGTATGGAGGCTTCATACATTTCAATCCCTTGAATGAGACCAGTACACACAGAGCAATTCATGTTCCTTACATTGGTGTAGCAGGTAGCCAGCGGGACCTGCCTATCTTTGCAGAGACCATACAATCATACTACAGCAATGACTCGGCCGTTACTCAGACTGCAGACCAAGTTACTTACAAATTCAACAGTTCCAGAAGCTACTTCAAGACAGACTACTTTGTCCTCGTTGAATTTGGCCTGATAAACCCTACAAAGATAGTCAAAGCAGAGGTTGTGAGCCAGCCTGACAAGCAGGTGCTGGGCCATATCATGCTTCCGGCCACAAATGTAGCAGCAACACCAAAAGACAAATCCATGTACGTTGGATGGAATGGCTACTACTTTAACAGTACTGCTGCGAGTCTGGAGGCCGATGGGGCAGGCGCGATTTATGCTGTACCATCCACAAACGGGAGCTACTTGATTCAATTGAGCGCCCTCAAGCTGCTTGGTGATCCGCAGAATGAAACAGATTGGGAGTCATGGAGATCAGGCATCATTCACATAGAAAGAATAAATTGAGCTTTCCCTTCACAAAGACTCTTGTCCAATATAAGAGATGATCCATTGCAAGTGTGTCTGGCTGGCATGATCTGGTACCTTGCTTGATTGCTTTGTGAGATGTATTAGTGGCAAAAGGTTGTCACTACGAGGTCACATAAGTTTTTTTCTTGGACATTTAGACAGTTTCTGCAACCAATGACAGCATACACATTTCTTTCGACTAGTTCTTCTTTAATTCAACATGGTTCAAGTTCAACTGAATAAGCCTGGAGAAGCAGCTATTAAGCCAGAGTGCGTAGACTGGATATCAGGGATTGAGAGCAGCAGAAACTAACGCAGTTTGCATTTGGATCAATTAAGGTACCGCAAGGATCGCTGGTTTGACGATGATAGAGCAGAGCAAATCGCTGAAGCACCCATCAATGACGATGCTGCTGAAGGTGGGCCCTCAGAAAAGCAAAACGGCAAGAAATCCAAGGTAAGTTGCAGCTGTTGATGCCACATTTAAGCAGACAGAGCTGTAACATTGCACCTTAGAATGTTCGTGGTGCCAATAAGGGCCAAAGAGGAAAGAAGAGAATCGAAGACAGCGTCAAGGTATACAGACGCATAGCCGAATACCACCCACATGTGCTAATTAATCAATTGTTTTTTCTTTCAGCTCTGTAAAGCTACATCTCGTGGCGAGGAGTGTGTGTTTGGCGAAAAGTAGGATTGGACAGCGACCTGTAGATGGACGAATGTGTGCTGACCCCTCATTACAGCTGTAGATTCACCCACGATTTGGATGCCTACTTGAAGATCAAGGGAGAGGACCTTGGCGATAGATGTGTTCAGTTTGATCTGTTTGGAAAGTAAGCCACATTTATGCAAATGGCGCATGGAGACATCCATATTCAACAACCGTGATATAGGTGTACCTACGGATACAAATGTCGATTCCTCAAGGCTCATGTGGATAAAGACAACAAATTGATCGTTGACGAAGCCAAGGTTGCCCAACACCCCGTATATACCGTCAATGGTATCAGCAGCGATGTCCAAACCAAGCTTCTCAAAAACAGAGTAAGACATCCACAGAGCTTCCTTTGCGTAACGATACTCAACCAGCGTCTGTTAGTACGAGTTCCCCAGATCAGAAGCGTATTTGCTAGAGGTCCAGAAAGAGATCCAAGAGGAGCAAAGCGTGAAGGATTCAAACACTTTAAAGAGAAAGCAATTGGAAGATCCCGAGCTGCTTGCTGCACCATCCGACAAGAAGCCCAAGGCCCAAGAAAGCGACAGTGACAATGAGGAGTTCTTTGATGCTGCCAACGAGTTTACCAACGTGCAAAAGGAATCTGCTGCTCCTGCACCTGTTGCTGAAAAGCCAATCGGTCCCATTGACACTGGCTACAAGAAGGTATGTTTCTATACGCAATGGCATGGTTTGATGATACTAACGTGTTCGTCTTAGATTATCGACTTTAGAAACAAGACTTACCTTGCGCCATTGACTACTGTTGGTAACTTGCCTTTCCGCAGAGTGTGTAAGGAGTTTGGTGTCGATATCACCTGTGGTGAGATGGCACTAGCAGCTAATTTATTGAGAGGCCAGCAATCCGAATGGGCATTGACAAAGCGCCACAAGTCAGAGGATATCTTTGGTATTCAAATCTGCGGCTCCAAGGTGGATCAAGTAACCAAAGCCTGTGAAGTGTTGAACAAGGAGGCTGATGTTGATTTCATCGATTTAAACATGGGTTGTCCCATCGATCTTGTTTTCAAGCAGGTGAGTAACAATCCAGTGCGATGTAGTGTGTGTGTGTGTGTGTGCTTAACATCCATGTTGCCTTAGGGTGCTGGTTCAGCCTTGTTGGAAGCAAGAGGTCGTATGTTCAAGATCCTGAAGGGCATGAAGACTGTTACAGATATTCCCATCACTGCCAAATACAGAATGGGTATCAAGGACGCCTATCCTGTCGCTGATCGTATTGTGCCTCGTCTGGATGAGATGGGCATTGCATTGAGTACTGTAAGTAGAGTGATAGCAGCCTGTTTGGAGACGTGTTAACATGAGTCATCAGATCCACGGCCGCTCTCGCACGCAAAGATACACCAGAAAGGCAGATTGGGACTATCTCGGCAAGATGAAGAACTTGACTCACACAATGCCTCTCTACGGTAATGGCGATATTATGAGTTTTGAGGATTACAACCACGATATTCAAGTCAGTGGCGTGGACGGCGTCATGATTGGCAGAGGTGCTTTGATCAAGCCCTGGATCTTTGATGAAATCAAAAACCAACGCCATTGGGATATCTCTGCTAATGAGCGTCTTGATATGATGAAGCGCTTCTGCGACTATGGCTTGGAGCACTGGGGCACAGATAGCCAAGGCCTGAACACAACGAGACGTTTCCTCTGTGAATGGCAATCCTTCCTGTATAGATATATTCCTGTTGGTATTTTGGAGCATCCTCCCCAGCACATGAACGAAAGACCTCCTCCTTATCAAGGCCGCAATGATCTCGAGACGTTGATGGCCAGTCCTCTTGCCTCAGACTGGGTCAAGATCAGTGAACTGTTGCTGGGCCCTGCTCCTGATGATTTCGTCTTTTTGCCAAAGCACAAGGCCAATTCTTTTGAAAAGATCGAGGTAACGTAGTAGTAGTATTTTTTATAGGTGTGTTTTTATTGATTCTTGTCCATGTATTATTAGGGTTAAAAAGGGCTGACGATGAGTCAAAGAAAGAAAATATTATTGTACATTTTTCAAGATGTACATTCTAGTGCTACAAATAAATTTATACATATTTCCAGAGGGGTCGATTAATTAGTGATTTTTACAGCAAAATTCTATATCTACAATTTCTTTAGGTGAGGTGGCTGTGAGGACATAGGGGTCGTCTTTTCCGACGACGACATTATCTTCGATACGGATACCAATGCCTTGGTATTTACTGGGGAATTTATCATCAAATGGCACATAGATTCCGGGCTCGATGGTAACCACCATGTTCTTTTTCAGCTTGCGAGATCTGTCTAAATCGTGCAAATCGTGGACATCCAGACCCAAGTAGTGGCCGACATGGTGAGGGTAGAGAATGCGCTCGAGATCCCACGTATTGACGTTGAATCCAATATTCTGCAACTCCTGCTTCATCAGCTTGACTGAATGCGAATGAATACCGTGCAATGAGATGCTGTTTGACTCTGTACACATTTTGATGCACGCCTTGTTGACATTCAAGACTGCCTGGTATAGCTCCTTTTGGGCATCGCTGAATTTGCCATTGACAGGCCAAGTACGAGTGATATCACTAGCATAGCCATTGTACTCTCCTCCACAATCCACTAAAACCAAATCTCCGTTCCTGTGTAGCGCAGATCCGTCAGTACCTGGCCCAGAAAAACCAACCACATTACTTACTTTAGCTCCATATCATTGCGAACATAGTGCATGGAGAGTGCATTGGGACCGCCAGCAATCACAGGCACATACGCCAGGATGGTAGATCCTCGCACGCGTGTCTCAAAGTCAAACTTGGCCCATAACTGCCCCTCTGTCGTGCCTGGCTCGGTCCACTTCATTGCCTCGATGAACGCCTTTGAGCTGATCATGCCTGACTTCTTCATAATCTCAATCTCGCTTGGACTCTTGATCATACGAAGCTCCTGGACAAGCTTACTCAGCGGCAAGATGGTTTGCAATTTCAAGCCTAGCAGCATACAAAGTTTTTAGTTATTTCCCACATTCTCATTTCAAATCCAAAGACGCTAATGAATGATCCCGAAAGGCACTCCTCATAACACACACCCTTGAAAGACATGATCACACGTCTGTTATCCCAAGAAGCCGGTCTAAAAAAAGAACTCAACGTACCAGTTTCAATCAGCTTCTTGGTGCTGTCCGCTGTGATGAGGGATGGCATGGAGCCAGGGCTGTCCATGAAAATGTGCTTGGATGAGCTTAAAACCTTCTTGAAATAGGATGAGAATTTAGCATTGTCATAAGCTTCGTCTGCTCCGAATAGTTCCTTGACTCCTTCAACGCCCGTTCGAGGTCCATCCCATAATTCCGCACTGGCACTCTTTGGAAGAACAAACATGGTTTGCTTGTATCCACGCTCCGAATCGTCCTTTTCTACACGTTTGCAATCAGTATCATGTGTCGTGCGGTGGCATAATGATGCTCAAATACCTAAAATCATGGCGGCATCAGGCTCGTTGAATCCGCACAAATACCAGAAATCAGTGTTTTGGTGGAATGGGTAAAAGATGTTGTTGGTCATGTATCGAGTGCTGTATCCCACGCTGACAACTGTGCTCCCTTCAGGCAACGACTTGATGAGATTGGAACGTCTGGTTTCAAATTCGCTAGCAGATAAATCAGGTGTCACTGCATCCATGTTCGTTTGTCAGTGAACCTTTCTCCCTTTTACCATCCAGAGCTCCATCTTACCTTGGCCCTTCTTCATGATGTTGGGGTGGGTCATTGGTGTGGGCTGACCAAAGGATCGGACATGCGTCTCAGGCACACGGTCGGAAGTAGTGAAAAAGCGTTGACAAGCAGGCATTGAGGCCGTAGCGAGTCGATGGTTGCAAGCTAAGCGGTTCGTTTGAAGAGCAGCTCTTTGCGCAACTGGATTCATGCATGTTGAGTCATTGACATGTGGCACGTATCCCTAGGAGAAACAAACCTGCAATTGTAGAGAGCCTGAATAAACGAGAGCGCAACATTTCGTAAGGAAAGAGAAAAAGAAAAAAAGAAGGTTGGAAAAAATGCGGGGCAGGAAGAGGCTTGCTGACACCTCCCTTTTATATTGGATTTCAAATGGCCATCACGTGAAGTCAAGCTTTTGGCATTTTTAAGCTTTCGTTATAAAATCATAGCTTGCATCTCATGTTGTGATCCCTAGAGACATGCGCATGAGAACATAAAACGTATACAGAAGCCAATTGATATGGCTGTTTGCTTTTGAGAAGTGGGAGCAGATGACATGCAAAAGATACACACGCACAAGACTGTTATCTTATCACAGATGTGGCTCAAAGGAATGAAAAGGTAAATCATTCTGCGTTACACAGGAGCATCACAATCCAGATTTCACACAATGCAATGTGCCAACGTAATGGTGTTTGTTACTTTATCAGATGGATGGTTACAAATGACGCAACAGGGAAACTGATAAAATAGGAGCAAAACAATTGCAATGGAAAGGTTTTCGAGAAAAAAAGCTCGATACTAGCTAATCAAACTATTCCAGCTGGATAAACCTGGGAAGAGATATATACCATCCGCGACCCCTGGTTCCAATCGCTTTAAAAAACGGACGAATGCTTTAGCCAGCAGAGTAGCAGCGCTGTGAGAAACGTGATTCAGGCACAGCATAAACCCTCACTGATATGCCCAACTACCTTTTACTACTACTCAAGATTTCCCGAATCTAAGAATCTGATGCATTTTAGCACCGTTTCTCGCGGTATAAGCCCTTTTAGGCCATCAAATTAACACCATGCAATCGCTTTCATTTCGCACTTACTTTCTGGCACCGTGCCTTGTGGTTTTCATCAAACATCAAGCAATCGAGTTTTCCCCCAAAAAAACAAGGACTTCCATTAAGCTATACTATACCAGATAAAAGTATTTCTATGGATCCAATCAAGTCGAAAATCAATTGACAACCATTGAATCAACCACGACTCCATTTGATTGATAGCAGCAGGCTTCTTGTTAGAAAAATAGTTAACAAAGAGTGGGTCAATTTGTGTATTAGGAAAGTGTCTAAATAGGATACTGAGGGCCTTTTCACAGCCCTAGGAAATTATGCTCATGCGCATGGCGTCACCAGCCGTAGCAGAGAAGCAAACAAAGACAAGTCTGCCAGCAAGCAAGCAAATCTGGAGGTCGAGCTGAATGCAACAGTAATGATTTCAGCATCATCTTCCTCGACAAACTTCTTGTTAGAAGCAGAACCAATGATGAATGGGGATCCCACACAGGGTCCGCGAGTCATAATATCATCAACAGTAATGACCGTCGTAGCTCTACCACCAACATTGGTAGCCTTACAATTTCTGGTAGCAGATGCAAACAAGCAATATTTTGTAGCGGCCAGAAATATGAATAAAATCTCCATCAATGTTCATTGGACCATCAACACCAATAGAAATAGGCATGTTACCAATTATGTTCTCACAGCAAGCGCTTACCGTATCAGCTTGTCGTTGTGATAGTTGTGCAGAGGCAATAAGTTTAATTCCAACAAGGTCTTTGCGATGGAAGCACTAGAGGCCAATGGTGAATTGTTTCGTGTGTGAGATGGAATTTCCGTAAATATTAAGCACAGTAGCAATGATGGGCATGAGACAACTTCATCCACTACTGATGTACCTAGCTTGATACGTTTAAGGATGAATCGACCACCATCGATGCCGACATACAGTGCTTCAAGGCTGTAACGATTGTTGAGAATATCAAGCTATAGTGTTGAGTCTAATGGCTTGACATGGTTTAAAACTGGAGGTTGGATCTCTGTATGCTTTGCAAGTTTGAAACAAGTTTTTCTTGTAATAGGAGAACATGATCACAGCCTAAAAATCGCATATATAATACGAAGGTTTGACTTGAAAATAGTCAAAGCAATTTATCATTTATTGCCTACAGTTTAAAAGCATAGCTATTTGTCCTTTTTTCTTTTTCCTTTTCTTTCTATTTCTTTCGCTTTTTCTTTATCTCTCTTTCTTTTGTCACAACTTACTTTTCTTTTTCAGTCTTTTCATGAGTTACTTGGGAGAAACAGGTATGGCTATATACAGTATCCGTAGGAATTGAGCTGATACGCGATTTACTGTTATTCATAGAACTACAGACCTTTGTCAGACAAGTTGAGAGGCCAACCTTTCTGCGTTTCGTAAAGGAAAACAAAGAGAACATGGTGCGTTGGTCAATGCCTTTATCCTTTACAACAGCCACAGCTCTGCATGGTATTTGGTACGAAAGATTCAAGCAAGCGATGAACTCGTTAGATGAACCTCAAAGGTACGTAAAACATGAAGTTAGTTGGCTATTTCAAGTGACATACTAATCGTACTTCTTTAGGGTGAGAAAGCCGACATATAACGATATGTTGTGGGGCAGCATTGCTTCCAAGTGTCAAAGAAGAGTAAGGATTTGATATGATTACAATATGATGATGACTCACTTCTCAGTCGAAATATATAGAAAGATATGATTGATGCCTATCAAGAAGCCGGCGTACAAGTCCTTACCGCTGCTGCTGGTTCTGCCTCCAGTGAAGCCATTCAGCTGTTGGAAATCTCTGCTGGCGAACCCTCCAGTGTTTCTGCTGCTGGTGGGCCTTCGACTGCTTTTGGTGGTCCTTCGTCCGCTGCTGGTGAGCTTTTGGGTGCTGCTGGTGGGCTTTCGTCCGCTGTTGGTGAACTTTTGGGTGTTGCCGGTGAGCTTTTGGGTGCTGCTGGTGGTCCTTCGTCCTCTGTTGGTGATCTTTCGGGTGCTGCTGGTGGGCCTTCGCCTGCATCTGGTGGATCCTCGCGTGCTACTGGCGAACCCTCTGGTTCTGGTGGCGATCAGTCCTCCTCCAGTAATGCTCTGTATCAAAAGCTCTTCATGTACGCAAACAAAAAGTACACTGGCTGCTTCACACCTGGAGACCTGTCTGCTGTACGAAGAATCACGCCTCGAAATGAAACCATCAGCGACAGAATTGCGTCTCATATCGTGGAACTATTGAAGAAACAGCGACTGACTAGCTATGAAGAGGAGCTACTGAAGGTGCTTTTATCAAGAGTCGTGAATCTCGTGGATGAACGTGCATACTCAGACATGGTTGCAATCTTGGGTGAAGCAGAAATGGAGTCAATTGAGGAAAGAAGCTTCACAATGGCAAATGGTCTTGACAACAACAGCCTGGCACTACTCGACCACATCATTGCAAACCACAAAGACATAGACTCTCTGCTGCTGCGACTGCAAGAGGAAAAGATCAAGCTGCTACGAGAAAGTGAGGCAAACTCTCCATGCTACAAGATGATTACCGTGATGGTTCTGGCAGTGGAAAACATGAAGATCCCAATTGCTGATGATGCTTCTGAACAAACCTACTATCGACGCTTCGCGGGACTGCTGGACGTCGTATTCCAAGGAACAGACATTGACATGCAAGATGGAGAAATAGTATCAACCGCCACCAGACAAGCCATGAATAGCAATGACAGTGATGGTTGTTTTGGCCGTCGAATTGATTTGCTGCTGAAGCCTAAAGGATGTACTGTTGAACTGTGCTCAAATGTGTGGAAGAACAAGGCCAATGAGGGTTTGAAGTTCAAGCAACAGATCAAGAACATTCGCAGCAACTGTGCCATTCTGTCAAGTCTCTCTTTGAAAAGCAACGGCCAAGTCAAGCAAGTGATTGCGGCAGAGTTTATAGGTTCGGTTGGCTATTTGTATCGTTTGGAGCTAGTGAATTCTGAATACTATGTCGCTCATCCCATTGACACGCTCTGCTTGCCCCGCGGTATCCATGATCTGGCTGTTTTTCGAAATACAATCAAGCTGCTTTTTGAGTGGCGTTCCTTCCTCGTAGAACTGTCAGATGTGGTCAAGGCTTGTCTTTTGGAGGATACCATGCAATCTTTGGTGAGACAACCACGCAATGATACTGCCCCCTCTTCTCCACCTCCAGTGTTTTTTTCTCCAACCAAGAAGCGCGCTCCAAAGCGGTCTTTTGAAGAAACCGACGATTAGCCTTCCCTCGCCCCCTCCGTTCTGTCATCATTATTATTATTTTCATGATGTACCTCTGTTCCCCATCCTAATGCACCTCTGTTCCCCATCCTGATGTATTTTCAAGAATAAAGTTTATATCACAATCATTTCCCAACAGTATAAAAAACGAAACAAAAAAGCTTCTTTGTTAAAGGGAATCTATAGCTAGCTTACATATCGTAGATTGTTGGTCAATGGCTGTATACGTTGAAATGGTACATAAATAGCAGCCCAGTACTAGGACTATGTTTAATGCTAGCTGAAGTAGTTCAAATATCACCTAAATCGGCATGTTTTATGTATTGTAGGCGGATTTAGGCCGTTCACAAGCAAGAAATAATAAATATTTTTTTTGGAAAAATAATGGATTAGGAAAGCGATGTAACAGTAAGA
>JAXQGS010000897.1:0-13534 GCA_037040325.1 Mucor sp. M7501 | reverse complement strand
CACTTTCAGCGGCTGTAGAGCTATCGTTTTTTGAGTAAAAGCATTGCAAAATGAATACAAAAACGGGGGAAAACGGGAGAATATCAGCTGGAATTGAACCGAGGTTGGAAATAGTCACTAGCGCTTAAAACAGCCGGCTGCACTGTAAACCAGGCGGGAACTAAAAATGGGGATGCCGCAGGTGTCTCATATTAGCTAATGAGCAGAATTCATGATCCATTCAATTCTCTTGACCTTTAAATGAAGCAATTCTTGGTAGTAGCCACTCATTGAAGGTTATAAAAAACTTGTACAGAATAAAAAGGAGAATCGAATGGTACTAATTTCAAGTGCCTTGGTGTGGGTTATTTAGTTGATATCTTATGGAATAGTTTTTTCGTTTCTTTGACTATTATTGAATGAGCGGTCCATTTCTGCCATCAGAACCCTAATTGCAACATTGGTTACAATTGTAGAGCAAAAAACTGCCTATCGAATGAACCCTTGGTCGGCGCTGTAGCTTAATTCTATCATGAGATTTCAAGCATTTTGTGTGCACCAAAGATTTGACCCTTAGATATTCCTCCTATGATAGCAAGCAAAAATTGAGCCAACATGCAATATTTTTCTCAATGGCCTTGTTTTTTAGTTTCTAAATTTTGGCTCATCCGATTTGAACAAAACAAAGACTATTCAATAGCTCTACAGTATAATGTATCTAGCATGCTAAGAAACCTTTGAGTACCAAATGTTCGTTCCCTTCGTGCTATAACCACTCAAAATCGTCAGTTACATTCACTCGAGCTGTGAATTTTTAAAGCTAATCGACCGGCTTATCCTGGATTAAGCAGAAAATTATATGATTGTTTAGAGAATTAAAAAAAAGAAACAGCAACCACTAAGCTCGTTATTATCTATCGCATGGTGAAATCCAGATTTACAACCATTCAAAAATCAGTCATTTTGACAGTTTTCCGTCATTGTTCATTGACATTGTCTTTAGCAAACCCAACTTCAACACGCCCTAGTTAAACAAGGTACTGGCAACCCAATCCACATTTATATAGTAGTCCAATGTCGTTTGCTAGTGGCATCTGCTCAAAATCGTAAATTTCAGAGATCATGGATTTTTCAGCAGCCATGCAAGCTACACATTTGAATTACACCATCGTTATTGAGAAAACAAATTTTTATAATAATCAGCTAGTTTCAGATCTCCAGAATCACTATGCCGGATATTTTGACCTTAGCATCGTTCAAACGTAACAGTTTTGGTATGTAGTAGACATTGCTTCTGGACCATAGCAGGTTTATACGAAATCAAAATGCGTTTCGAACGGCAATACTTTTGATGGCTATTTCATAAATTGTACTCAGAACATCCATTTTTCAGGTATTTTGAAGGTCTTCAAAGAAAACCATGTATTAAAACGCTTTTTCTAATTATGATGATGATCCCACGAAATTTGGCATTTGCAATTTAATCATGGCAAACAAGTGGATGTTCCTGTAATGCCTGGCAGATGAAGTCTTAGGATCTGTCGATAGAAATTGTATTTATTCAAGATTTTCTAATTGAAATCTTGCTGTTAGCTCATGAATATACCCTTTACGAGGACAAGTGCCTGAATCAATCAAGGCATAATTGCAAAATTGTGACTGTACAGCAATACCTATTTGACTAAACACTCATGGCATACCTTTAATCCTTTCACTTTTATTACTACTAAAGCTTATCCTCAAAACGTTACAATATACAGCACATGAAGCAACTCCTTGGTGTCTTGCGAGGCGTCCACGACAACACTCTAAAGTTTGGTGAGATGCAACAGCATTGAATTCAAATCATTATTTCAAAATCAACTAAACAAAGAATGTTAGTGTTTTCGATCGAGGAAGATACATTGTATCGCATTGGAAGAGATGAGAAAAGGTTAGCCGCTTCCAATCTGTTGAGTGAATATAGCAACATTTGCTGACATTCATATGCTTGCAGTGATATTTGCTTCAATATTGAAAATTTGATCTGTGATACTCATTGTGTGATTACATCTGTAATGTCAAACGGGTACCAAGTGATGCACGCGTTTCTAACATTAGATTATAGTCTTCCGACCCATTTGGCAATGTAACTAATGTCTATCTCACTGTAAGCATTGTCTGGATGGTGATGACGATGGTGCAGCTCACTAAATTGTAATTAGGATATCAGCACAACCGGCACCTATTGTAAGTGTCAACTATCCAACATGAAATTTTACATTGTAATAACGACGATGCAGTGAATATGCACTTAATTGGGCAAAACAAAACAGTGCTGCTCTATGCCGGCTGCGTTATCTCATTTGGAACTAAACATCTCAGTGAGTGTGAACAGTATTCAGCTTGGATGAAATCACTCACCTTCAACTAGCTTTGCAGTATATACAACACAGTGTCGATAATGAGCAGTTCTCGACAATGACAATGGTACAACATGCAAAAATATACAAAAAGAACATTCTTGACCTTTCCTTTATGTTGTTAGACCGTTCAGCCTGGCAGAGAATTTTTAATCACAAACAAAGAAGTCGGCCATAGTAATCAGTTCACTATCCTGTTGGCTTACGATAAAGAGAACTCCATTCGCCAGCTCGTCTGCAAGTATGTTAATTTGAGCAAGGCAAAAATCAATCCATGGCTGCTGAAAACATATGAGGCCGAGTTGAAGGTGCTCAAAGGCAATAAGCATGTAAGTAAAGGTGTCTTATAGTAATGGATGGTATACTCACATCATCCGACGGGTAGCCAAATGTTATGTCTTTGGTAGCTCTTCATGAAAGTGAACAACAGAGATTTGTTTTTCTACCTCTGTAAGTGCTACTACTATCACTATTGACAACCAATCTGATAATCCCAATTTAGATATCACGGTGGTTCATTGCAAGAACGACTGAACGACAGCGATCCAAGTGTAAACCAGATGAATGAAAGAGATGCAACATTCTTGATACAGCAATTGTTTTCAGGATTGGATGTAATGTGTTTGATAAGACACTGCGTTGCTCGACACTCATTTGATTTCATAGTATTTACATGACAGAGACATCATTCATTGCGGTAAGTTGAGCTGCTAAGGAATCAAGACATTTATACTAATGTTATGCCGTGTTTATATAGACCTCAAGGTACCATCCATAAATGAACAGCCGGCATCATGTGCTAACTATGCTCTACAGCCCAGCAACATTTTACTTGCAGATCGATATACAGATAGACCTAGACTCGTCATTGCAGATTTCGGCCATTCCATGCACAAAGCATGTAAACCAGAGACATGGCCAGAAGATTATGGCACTGTGGAGTGAGTATACCATTCGCAATATGAGCTTTACATCGACTGATTCTTGTTCCAATAGATATCACGCTCCCGAAATGATCAAGCTTCAGGAGTTCTCTGACAAGGTGGATAGCTGGGCTGCTGGTATTATCTTTTATCAATTGTTGGTAGGGGAGCATCCATTTACTGGTTGTGACAAGCCAGCCCTGGAGAAGCGTATAGTAAATTACGGAATCGAGCTGACACCTACTATATTTGACAACATCTCATCACCCTGTAAGTAGAAAAACAGAACAATCAAAGACATACTGATTCACAATACATAGCGAAACAAATTATTAAGCAACTCACACAAAGGGACCAACACCAACGAGCAACAATCAAGCAGGCGATGCAGATCAAGAGGCTGTTCAGCTGGTTCGATCGTGATGATGAGGTTGCGAAAGATCATTATTTGAGAGAGCGGGAGTTGTGGTTTGGCGAGGTGGAGGACCCGTCGTCAGCACCCAAATGTGCCAAGCAGGATACAGTTCAGGATAGTTATGTTGGGCTATCTGATAATGTGAATACTCTCAAAGAACTTAGGGATCCCTCAAATGCAAATACCTTCCTCATCGCCCCTCAAACTGACTGTTCTTTATACCCTTCTCTGCTAAACAGATTTGATGTTTTCAGATATCCTCATGAATATCTTGAATTTTCACAATATCATTAGCTAGCTCGTTCATAAATATATCTCTTTCGAAAAAGTATACAATAAAAGTCTCTTCTGTTAATCAGTCTTCTACTGTAAATTATTTGCCACCATCTTATGAGCTTTGGAAAACGAAGTATAATATAAATCGACAATCACAATTCTCGCAATACATGGTTTGTATGATAGCAATGGGAGTAGCAAGTAATTTTCGAGATAAATAGACAACTAGCAATGTAGTTTTTATGTAAAATAATGGTAATAATAATAATAATGGATAGTAATAATAGAGTAAGAGGTAAATTGTTATATATATATATGGGGGGCATAGAATGAAGCAATAGAATTGGGTTAAAGGATAGAAGTATTTCAATTACATAATACAATGATATTTTTAAGGGGTTTTTTTTAGATCTGTTACTGAGGACGACCAGCGTCAAGGCTAGAAGGGTAAGCGTTACCAGGAGTGTCTTCATGAGAAGGACGTCCATAAGGATTGCTTGCTGGCGAGTTCATGTACATGTTACCATTACTTGGGTAATGTTCTTGCGGATGATTCATTCTTGGAATCTCGTTTGATTGATGCCAGTAATTGGCGTGTTTCATATCAGCCTTCATTTTCTCATTGTGAAAACCTGGTGGTCCGTTATCGTAGATATGAGGGGGTGGAGGAGGAGGTGGATGATGATGTGATTGATCCTATTGTCAAAAAAGAGTTAGTATGTTAAACGCAAACATGCTTTGCAAGTAGACATCTTACATTTTGGAAGTAAGGGCTAGGCATAGGATTGCTGTTCATGGTTGCTGCATGTGCATATGGTGATATATTTGAGGCATTAGCTGAAGCATGAGGTGGAGCCATCATGGGTGGATATCCAGACAATGATGGATACGGATAGTTGCTGTAAGGTGAGTATCCGAAATCACTGACAGGTGAATTAGGTAAGCTAGTGTATCTATGATTTGGAGAGGCGTGGTGGTCCATGGGGTTTACTCTGCCATCGCTGATCAATGATGATGATGGTGGTGGAGGTGGTGGAAGAGGAGAGGCGTTGGGTGCAAATCTGTCCTCATTCACGCCATTGCCATTTGTCATAGACGGAGCAGACATATTTGCAGGCAGTGAAGCGCCCATAGGTACAGGAGATATATGTTCGTTTGAAATGGAAGAGTCTGTATCCATGTGCTTGAAGCGAGTATGTGAGTCAGCATAGTGACCAGGGCTGCGTCCACGAACTACCAAAGGAGCAGAGACACAAGTAGCAACACGCAGAGGCTCTTCTCTAGAGAAATTGGCGTATAGATCGACGACAATTTCATAGTATTGCTGAGCAGCTCGTCTCTTCCCATTATTAGCTGTTGCAGTCTTGAATTGTAATCTTTCAAATGTAACAATGTTGTGATTCGAGCCTACTGAAGCAAGATGTAGATTTCCTCCAGCTCTTACAGGTCTTGGTTCAGGAATCATTTGTGGGCCCTTATCTCTTTTAGGTGTATGCTGAACTAGCTCGATCTTTTTGTCATTGTTAGTAACACGAGCACAAACACCAATAGAGAAATAATCAACTTGAAGCAGTTCTTGTGAGTCTGATGATTTTCTCAGCAAGCAAGGTACTTCTGGACCTTGGATCATGTAATTCATGCCATGAACATCAAAGGTTGAACTGACTTGAAAATAGTTTCTGCGATAACATGTCCAATCTTGATCTGCTCTGAAAAAGCCTCGATCCATTTTAGCGTGAAGTTGCACTTGATAGCTATAAAGAGATGTTAAATGTCAGTTTTTTCTGTAATCTTTGTGTTAAAGTGATACATTTACCTGTTTGACTGATCCATGCTGTATAAATCATACAATTGCTTGGTGCTAGTGAAAGCAGGACCCATTTCAAACGAAAAAATGGATTCTGTTCGTCTTCTTCTGATCGGGCCAGCGCTAGGATAAGGATTCGAATGAAACGTCGTTGTTGTAAAGTTGGTATGCTTCAAAGAAATAGGTGGTCTTCTGCGGACTAAATTGGGTGAAATGGCTAATTTGTCATTTGAAGATGATGCAGATGAAGCAGTAGGAGGAGGCGTATGAGCAGTTGAATCTGGGCGCGGAGTCTCTGGCTGCGAGATCGACATTAATCTAAATGTTTCAGATTAATAAAAAAGAAATGAAGTAAAGGGGTCATGTTTTTTAGCTTTGCATAGAGACTATCGCGCGTTGCTATGACAACCAAGAAAAGTAAAAG
Source organism: Mucor sp. M7501 (assembly GCA_037040325.1). Lineage (NCBI taxonomy): Eukaryota > Fungi > Mucoromycota > Mucoromycetes > Mucorales > Mucoraceae > Mucor > Mucor sp. M7501. The sequence goes on along the minus strand of JAXQGS010000897.1, from coordinate 7,308 downwards.
AAAGGTACTTACCCTTGTTGTAAAGGTGGTGATACTGGTAGGACAGGTTGAGATGAAGTTTCACTGGTTGAGGAAGGATCTGATTGAGGCTGATACTCTCCATTGTACGAGGAGTAAGGTAAAGGGATGTAGCTGGTCATTTTCTTCGTTTCTGAATATCCAAACTTGAAATTGTCCTGCTTTTTATCAAGAATGAGTGAATGGAAGAAGAAAGAAGGCCTTGAAATAGAAAATCAAGTGAAAAAAAAAGATAAAAAAGGATACCCGGGAAAAAAATTTTTGTCAATAATATATTGTCCTTAACTAGATGCACACACACACACACGCGCGCACTATTCTAATCGTCGTCTTCATATTTACCGTCCTAGAGGAAGAACACATGACAAAGAAATCTTCTCTATTCATATACTATTTTCACAATAGAAATCCCACATCTAGAGGTGAAGAGCACATTATAAAAAGCAAAGTGAGATGCAATCTTTCATCCAAATGTCTTTTGTATCATGGCTGACACTATCCTTAATTCCAATGCAATGCAAAAAAGAAACAATAAACCTTAATGTCGTCATTGCAACGTGTTATTTGCAGGACACTAGCATGACTTTCGCCCTTTATTGATACGTCTTTCATATTCTTGCCTTCTCTTCCTTTTTTTTTTTCTCATTTTGAGATTATCGATGAAACAAGGCTATTTTTGCTTGATCCAGTCTGATCTAAACAAACTAAGACTCTAGTAGAAAAAAAATCTTCCCAGTTCCCTGCTTTACTTTATTTGATCTGCTTACTGGGAGTCTTGTTCTCTTTCACTTGAAAAAAAAAGCATCTTCATCAAATAAGCCCTTCATCTCTTCTCTTTGTCATCCCGAGGCTTTATCTAGCAAAAGCTAAAATCAGAAGGAGACCATGTAGCACGTGGGCGATTGCCCTATTGTTCCTTTATTATTTAAATCTAGTAGGCCAAAAGAACATTTACTGTCAAAAATCTATAAATGGCATTTCTTGAATACTTTGGCAATTGGTCCAATTAGTTAACCCAGGTGTTGATTTCGTAATACACGGCCTTTTTTTTTCCTTGCACCATGACTTTCCCAAGAAATCCTATTTGGTTCAATGTGCGCGCTATACGTAAAATTCTTGTACTACTGAATAAGCTCTCTTTAGATAATCATCTCTAATAGCTATAACTGCATAAAGTTTGGTTTAATTAGTGCCAGCCAACCAAACTTTATCATGTCAAGCGTTGCATGATGCTGAACTATAAAATGCGGGTAGCATATACAATGAGTAAGCCATTTCAAAGATAAATTGGCCATCGAGCTCGCTTACCTTTATAGTAGCATTGCGTATGAATGAAGAATTACAATGCCTCGACAACTAAATGGTATAGTAAATCAAACAGAAACATACACTTGGTGTATTGATGAAGCATGGTGATTTTATTCTGTTTGCTTTGCTCATTTCTACCAATACAGAATAGTAAGAGATCAGGTCATTAACCGCGATTAGAGATTTGCACTAAGGTAATTTGGCAATGGAAAATGTGTTTTCCGCATTTGAGCAATGCTCTAAATCTGATTTGAGCTGCATTACTAAGTAGTCCTGGATCTCGAAATAGGCATCTCTATTGTTGTTCGTTTCTTTAAAGAGATGTACCTGAGAAACGTGCAACAAATCAAGGTGGGTTTCACCAAAATGGACGCATAAATCAACAATTTAATCGGCGTTACATCAAACCCAGGTACAATCTGATTAGAAGCTCTCTATTGTGGGCACTGAATCCAAGAACAACACTTGTCGGAATCACACATTACTCATATTTTCAGCTTGTTGAGTCTTTTTGCTTGCTATGCTATGTATTTATTATAATTATTTATGAAAGGATACTACATGTTGGAGATCTTTTTTATATGGGAGTGTATTTACAAGTTTAAGGACGAGGCTCTCTCTTCTTGCGCTTCTTGGAGAGGATGCCTGTATCATTATCAAGGGATTCAATTTTATCTAGTCTTCTAACCATGTTCTTTGGCATGATTTGCTCCATTGCAAGAAGATCAATATCACGATTCTCTTCCTTCTTGACAACAAGAGCACTAGTTTCGATGTCTTGTAGGTCGTCATAGTCTTCAATATCCGACTCTTCCTTCAAATCAGTTCTTCGTTGGCCCTTATCCAATTTGAAGAGTGGCTCAATCTCATTCACAGGATCTGCCTTGAAGTCATCCTCTTCCTTGTCAATCTCAGCTTCGACAATTTTATGAAACAAAGCGTTCTGCGTCCAATGTATCAACATCACTATCGACTACCAAATCCTCCCATGTTACTCACCTTTTTATCCAAGATATTATCCATCAAACTCTCCTCGATCGTGTCTTTGATAACTACAGTATGGATAAATGTTTCTTTAAGTTGGTTCATTCGATGGATTCGAGCGACGGCTTGATCCATAGTAGCTAAAAAAAATATAGACATGATGAATAACACATCTTGCATAACCAAATGCATTTTAGTATTACCCGGGTTCCACCATCTGTCAAGAATAATCATATGGTTTGCTCTTTGCAGATTCAAGCCAACACCACCAGCTTTCAGAGACATGATCATGATACGGTAACGAGGGTCGTGATTGAACTTTTGTAATGACACTTTGCGAGCGTAGTTGGACATGGATCCGTGGTCTATTTGAGCGTGTTAATAAGTAGCTCAAGAATACGTATAATCGAACTTACATGTAGCAAAGGGGAGTTTTGTTGTGGTAAGCAATTCGGCAATTTTGAGGATAACATCCACAAACTACACATCAGCAAGGTTTGTCAGAATCAGCCATGTTGCAAGATGATATTTTTCTTTACCTGAGATACCACCACAATCTTATCACTTGTATCAGCAGCAAGTAGCTCCTTCAAGAACGATACTAGCCAAGTAGCTTTAGTAGAGTGCTTGATGAATTTTAGCTTTTGTAGTTGAGAAGAGTCGATGGGATCCTGCAGATTTCCGTATTGATCACTATGATGCAACGAGATTAGATTTTTACGCTGCTCAACTCTTCAAGATGATGACGATGAAAACATACTGGTAACTGGCGATAATCTCCATAGCCTGTTCGTACTCTGTAGCTTCATCCCAGTAGTTTCTCTCTCTTGAAACTTCAACTTCGCCCATTGCAGCGGCAAGTTCGTCATCGGCACCCGCATCAGCCATCGGGATCAAATCAGGAAACTTGTCCATCAGAATCATATGATGGCCACAGACTTGCTTTAGTCGTAAATAGAGAATAGCAGCAGACACAACATGATGATTACGGTCACCCTTGGTTCTCATGAGTTCAATTTGATGGTATAGCAGACGTTCCAGATATTCATACAAGGCTCTTTCGGGAGGACTGAATTCCAGTGTGAAACGCTGTTCTTGTCGTGGTAGGATGGTGAGTTCCTTGTGCAAGATGGCTTTGGTGCGTCGAATCATGTGGCTTTTGAGTACATCAGTGACATATTCCTCTTCGGCTTTGCGCTTTGGATCCAACTCAATGCCCAAGAATTCGAAAATAGGGTACAGTTCTGTAATGTCATTCTGGAACGGTGTTCCCGAGAGACACCATTTGAATTTTCCTTTCAGCGATGTCACTGCGTTTGCAAGCATCGTTCTTGCTCTCACTTTGTGTGATTCATCTATGCGATTTCCGGTTAATTCCATTCACCATTGTCAGTCTCTTCATGTTGTTACCTAGCACAATACGATGCCAATCAATGTCAAATAATGGCGATTCGTTTTCAATGCCCTGCTCTCTCTTTTTGAATTCGCCTCTCACTCGATCATAGGTGGTGATAATCACACGAAAACATGGTTCTAACAAGCTGAATGAGTATTAAAAAAGAAGCGAGTTGTATTCTTGTAGCTTACGGTCAATCAGTGCCACGTTTTCATCTTGATATATAAAGTAGGGTAAACTGCCATAGGTTGTTTTGGTACGAATCTCATCTGCCCATTGATCTCCCAACTACAGCAGAAACAAAAATCAGGGAAAATGTATCATGTGTGTGTTGGATGTCACTTACAGCTCTTGATGGCACAATGACTAGTGTACAAGCATGGATGGCTTGAAGAGGTTGTCGACGAAGAATAACGGTCAATGTTTGTATTGTCTATGGGTGATGGTTACACTCTACTGATAAATTCGTTCGTTTGTCGACTAGCAGTTACCTTTCCCAACCCCATCTACACAACAACACCGGATCAGCACTACGAATGTCGTTATACTATCCCTCTCTACTTACATCGTCAGCAAGGATACCGCCTCTTTGAGACTTTTCCAAGTGAATCATCCTGTTGACACCTTCAATCTGATGGTCTCTCAGCTCTACATCATGTCTCAGCGAAGCATGAACTAGTACAAGCCCATGAGTGTGTTGAATCGATGCAAGTGACGATGCCAATTGAACTTACCCGCAGCAAGACTGATGGACGGCAGTTCTTCCAAATCTTCTACAGTAGTGACGATGAGAATGTCCTTATCTAAACAAGAGGTTTAGATCTTGATCATGACAAATACCCAGTGTCGAATGCAGCAGCCTGCTCCTCCTACCTTTCAACCAGCTGGGGTCTTCAATGTGATGGTACAGTCCACCGAGATCGATGTAAAAGTAATACACCACGCCTTTGAGCCAATCCCTGGGAAATTCGTCGCACAGTCTCATCATGATGGATTGGAAGCCTTCATTGTTGTGCACATGAAAGATGTGTGATGGAGCATGTGAGCTGTTCTTGACAGATATACGAAAACTGCTCTCGAATTCACCTAATCGACATCTGGGACAATCCTCAAATCCAGTTCTCTCAATCTTGGGGACAACGATCAAAGAGTCTTCGTCCATCTAAATTGTCTGTTTTGTGAAAAGAATATGTTTTGACGAAAAAGAGGGAGAAGAAAGAAAAAGGGGTCGGCTGTTTCGCGTTTTGATTGTTACGTGTGGTGGTGGTGGGAGGAGAAGAGGAGAGGCGATCGCTGGGTTTGTAATACGGGTGGAAGAAGATGCTGGAGGGGCTATTTGAGCTTCCAGCATTGCTGGTTTGCATAAACGATGATGCCTATGATTTCTAGCTCGAGATCATTGATTAAAGTGACATATAAGAAGCATAATTTTATTTAAACAAACTAATAAAGACGAGTAATATATACAAATGGGAGGGGGAGGGGAATGATTTTATGAGGCAATAGAGTAGTTGAAATGAATGGAGAAGCATGTGTACATGGAAAATAGCGCAGAAAGGATGGGAGAATGGGGGGTATATATACGTGTTGTGTTGTTTAAAGGAAAGATCAACGCAAATCATATTGACTTTCGTTAGCAACAGGGCTCAAATCATCCATAAACTCATCTAATCTAGAGACAATATGCTGTAACAGCCATCAGTAACTTATCCACATCTTTATGCAAGTATACATCAACTTACGCTTCTTAAGCCACGAACGCTTTCATACGTATTGTAGTCTTTGGCCTTTGCTTGTTGGGATTGGATCAAATCGTCAATCAAATCATTGACATCCAGCTTCAATTGAGCGAAATTGGTAGAGATGGAATCACCAGCAGGGCTTGTGTACGCACGATGAGGGAGTGCAGGTTGTTGTGGATGATGATGATGGTGGTGGGATGTTGGTAAAGGCTGAGAGGGTCGGTGTTGATGGTGATAATGAGGTTGCACGGTGGGTATATGAGGTTGGCTGTAAAAGGACTTGGGAAGTGGTGGTGGTGGTGGAGCAGCAGCAGCACTAGCACCGAGTTTTTTACCACGGTAACTGCCACTAGCAACGGAAGCAGAGGATCTTCTAGAACCGTCTATAGCGTTCATCAGTCGTTCGTCAGAAGAAAAGCTGTGGTTGCTACGGACAGAGCCATATCGTTCATGAGGATGGTGAGAGAGAAAGTTGCCTTCCTCCAGATAGCTTCGGATGCTGCTACTGTAGCTGCTTACGGAATTGTAAGGATGGCCTCCACCGCCATTGCCACTTGACGTTGTGGTTGTGCTATTTGTATCACTTGAGAATGGAGGCACACCGCCATATCGAGGGTCTGTTGTTGTTGTTGTTGTTGTTGTTGCTGTCGTACCACCAGAAACAGGGCTTGTCTCATTAGAGGAAGAAGAAAACGAAGAAGCACTATTATTACTACCACCACTCGACGGTCTTGACATGAGGTCCTGAGGTGATTGGCTGAACAGCATGGCATCAAAATTGTTGTAACTTTGGACAGAGCTTCTTCTGCGAGAATAGGGACGAGGGCGATTGTAAGAGTTGTCTTGGTACAGGTTGCTGCCCCCATAGAGCACGTCTTCTTGGGGTTGACTGGTGGCCTTGGGTGGTTGATTGAAGCTATCAATAAAGTGGGTATCATCGCGAACAAAGATCTCGGAAGGAGGAGCGTTGTGAAAGTAGTGTGGCTGTGTATTGATCTTTTCAGGAGGAGGAGGGTGTTGACCGCGTGTTTTCATGCTTCCCGTTGCCGCAGTGCTTGTTGTTGAAGTCGTGGTCGAAGGCGTAGGCATGCCGTAGCCGTCGTTTGCGTACACGTTGCCAGATGGACCTCGGAACTCGTCTTCCAGCTGTTTGTTTACAGTGGCTATTTTGAAGATAGGATCCAGCACATGTGATGCCGCAGATTCAGTGTCCTGTTCGTGCTCGTCGACAGAGTATCTTCTTGAGGGTGAGGAGGATCTTGATCTAGAAAAGATCTTGCCGAGACTCATGTTGCTGGCCACTCGAGTGAGAGACTTTGATCTGGAGCGTGAACGTGCTCTGACGCGAAGCAAATCATCCTTGATGCACGAGAAGGCTTCAGTGGCTCGCAATCTTCTTTCGTAAAAGAACACTAAAGTCATGGGTAGATTAGTAAAAAAAAGCACCCACACAAGATAACGGTTAAACCTTACAGTTATTCCACAGGGTGTCAATGAAATCAAGCGTGTTGTTTTGCTTGACACGGCTCTCGTCAGAGACGATCTGCTCATACTCAATGTCGCGGCTCTTTTCACGGATGGGTATCAAGCTTGTTCTTGCGCGGATAGTCAGCTTGTAGCCACCAGACTCGTGTCGCTGCACCAGAGCCAGCACCCACACGTCATCAGTAATCAGACGGTTAATGTCGATCCAGCCGTCTTGCAAGTAGACGACCAAGATATGGTTCTTGTATTCAGCTGCTCGATAAGATTCCTGATCGTTGTATATTTGGGTATAAGCGGGTAATTTAAACTTGTCTTCGTAATACAGCTCGTTCGATTCAGCACTATGAGATTATCAAACGGGTTTGTTATTGACAA
>JAXQGS010000896.1:0-13582 GCA_037040325.1 Mucor sp. M7501 | reverse complement strand
ATCGTCTTAATATATCCTATTGTATACAGACATGTATTATTTTACTGTCAAATTTATTTACAATCAGCTTTACTAGTAGCGAACAAATAGTATACTCAGATATCATATTTCAAAATGTAGCAGCATGCAATTAGAACCTACAGGGTGGCTTCCTAAGAGATTGAGGGTAGCGAAAGCAATTAGACGTCTATATAGTGTCTTTTACTATACAAAAGATGCTTTCCAGGGCAAAATGCCGCCTGGGCTGGAATTGAATTTCAAAGGCTGCTCCAACTGGTCTTCCAGATCAGGATCTGGACATCCAAAAACCTTTCAGGGGCAATTACACGAAATTTTTATACTCGAACAACAGGTATTTCTCTACACTTCTAGATGTAAAATTGAACGAGGAATCCAATGGTTTTAATTTTGAAGGGATCCCTTTGGTCTGTGGAGAGCAAGTGTCAAAAAATGTAAAACGCGTTTTCGAAGAAAAGTTCTACAAACACTATATTGAAGTGGTCAAAAGACGCTTTTACATGCTTCAATGCGTTTCTGCGATTGTTTTGAGCATAGAAACGCCTTAGTAGAAAACTTCATTTTTGAGGCGAAAACCTCCATCATTCAAAATCATCGATTTTTCCCTTGCTAGTACAGGGCAAAATTTGCCAGAAATCGATCATCAACTCGATCCCCAGAAAATTGCTGAAAAGTGATCCGTGACCTAATGTCAGGTCGTAGAACACGATTGCACATGTCTTGAGACCGAGATCGTGCTCTTTTGGCGAGATATAGGCGATTAAAACTCTTCATTTTACAGTGGCAAATACATTTGAGGGCTGCTCACTGAACATTAGGCACATTAATATCAGGTTTGATGGTCTGTAGCTTATCATCTAGCGAAACGGTGCATTGTGCAGATAAAAAGAGGAACCCGCAAGAAGCTTGGAATGAGTTTGACATTGCCTCAATTTCACAAATGTGTTGTGCAAATGTTCAAGCTATGGTTGCTCCTTTGAGACACATGCCAGCAGAGGTGAGAGATTTGCTGATCAGGAACGATGTGATTGCAAACGTTTTCAAGGTAGCAATGTTGAAAGAGAAGGCAGCTATGCGAGGTATTGAAAGGTTTCGATATACCAATCGTATCTTTTACTCAACACACAGAAACCTCTCATACCAAATCACCACGGCATCAATTAGTTTTATGTAAGCAAATGCTCAATAAAGAAGAGGCTCTCGTTTCACCCAATGAGATGTTGAGATGTCAAAGACTATACCTCATGGGCCATGTTGATCCAATGGGTACTGTAACATGATATGCTTTCACAATGATAAATCAAGACCTGAACATTGCAGCATAACAGATGTAGGGAAATAGTCTCTCACCCCCCACACACACCATCCGCTATATCCAAAATTCCTCAGCTTAATTGACACTCCTCTTGAAGCGAAAAAAGTGTTTAGTAATGATTGGAAGATAAATGAAGCTTTGGGTAGCACCTTCTTTCAGAGCTTTCAAGCGAATTTTGCTGGTAAAAAAGCTCTGTGTGTGGGTGTGTTCTAATCCAAATAAGGTATGCATCTAATTTTATATTTATAAACGACAACAGCCCCACCCCTTCTTTTCTCTCTTTCTCTTGTACACTCCTTTTTCTTTTTCTAATATATGCCAACAGCTGCTTACATATTTTCAACTCTCGACGACGAACCCATAGTACCCACTCGTAGTGATTTCCATACAAATAACGATAGCACTGAATTGAAAAGAAGAACATCCTCTTTTCATATGGATCATCAAACGACAAGCACGACTTTACGTACCTCCAACAAGAAGCCGCTTGCCAAGGATGAATTGGAAGAGTTGGAGCTGGATTCGTTCATCAAAGACGACAAAAAAGACGACACCACAATTATAGAAGAAGCTCAAACGCTGAATCCTAGAGACTATGGCAACTTTGCCCTGCTCGTTACATTATGTAAGTTTTTCGCTGCTGGTTCCATGTTGTTGTCTAATGCATCCACAGATTTATTACAGGGCATTCCCATCGGCCTCTGCTTTGGCTCGATTCCATTTCTACTCAAAGCAAAGTTATCTTATTCCCAAATCGCCATCTTTTCGTTATCATCATGGCCCTACTCACTCAAATTGCTGTGGTCGCCTATTGTCGACGCAGTGTACACACCCAAGCTGGGACGCCGTAAATCCTGGATCGTGCCTATTCAAATCCTCACAGGCATCCTGTTTTATTTCCTCGGCAACAACATCGACGCCATGATGAATACAGATCATGTCCCTATTTATGCATTGACCTACTCCTTCCTAACAACCATCTTCTTTTGCGCCACTCAAGACATCGCTGTCGATGGCTGGGCGCTGACACTGCTGTCAAAGGAATCTCTGTCATACGCATCCACAGCACAGACGATTGGCCTCAACTGCGGCTACTTTTTGTCATTCACCGTGTTCCTTAGTTTCAACTCGTCCGAATTCAGCAACAAGTATTTGCGCAGCGTGCCTCAGGAGCTGGGTGTGCTGCAATTGGGATCCTACATGCGATTCTGGTCCGTCATGTACATGGTGGTCACCGCCTATCTCGTGTTTTGTAAAAAGGAAACAGACGTCAAGGACGAGGAAGCGCAATTGGGGATTCGAGGCGTCTATTCTACTATTTGGAAGATTTGCAAATTGCCACGTAAGTTTGCTATGTGGGTGGATGGGATTGCAATGCGTTATTTATACAGTGGTATTTTTAGACATGCGCTCGTATGTTGGTGTCTTGTTGGTATCCAAAATTGGCTTTATCTGTCATGAAGCTGTAACATCGCTCAAATTGCTGGAAAAAGGATTTTCGAGAGAGGATTTGGCATTATCAGTGTTGTTGGATTTTCCACTGCAGATCTTTTTCGGCTATTATGCCGCTAAATGGTCGAACGGTGCTCGCCCACTGAAGCCTTGGTTGTATGCGTTCTACGGTCGATTGGCATGTTCAGCACTGGGTATGCTGATTGTTGCTGGCTATCCCCAGGACCAGCCTGTCAGTGCGTTTTATTTTGGCATGATCATGCTCTCTACGGTGCTGAGTTCTTTCATGTCGACGGTTCAATTTGTCAGCATCTCTGCGTTCATGACAGGCATTGCAGATCCCATCATTGGCGGTACCTACATGACAGTGAGTAATAACAGGCTATACCCTTGTGATGAGATTGCTTATGTTTGCTTAATTTGAATTAGCTGCTCAACACATTCAGTAACTTTGGAGGAACTTGGCCAAAGTTCTTTGTATTGGAAGCAGTGGATTACTTTACAGTCAGCACATGTTCCGTGCCAAACGGAGCAGGCGAATTCTTGTCGTGTACAACAGAGACGGGTAAAGACTGGTGCAAGCAAGTCAATGGCACATGTCAGTTAGAGCAGGATGGCTACTTCATTGTGGGCACCTTGTGTGTAGTGCTGGGCTTGTTCATGTTACTGGCCTACATCAAGCCTATTGTCAAGAGATTAGAGAGATATCCTAAAAAGATGTGGAGACTCAATCCCGAAGGCAAAGAGTAAAAGAAGAATAAAAAAAAAATAAAGTAATACTTGCACGTTTCAATGCTATAGGCATGTGGAGAAGAAGGATGCTAATTGTCTGATCTGTTACTACTGACAAGGGTTCAACAATCTATCAGCAGCGCCAGGATCTCAGGGCTTGAATGAGCACAATAGACCACCAGATCAGTTTTGAATGCTGTGCTACTCCCCCCGATGCAGCTACCGGACCATCATTGTGCAAGTTGCAGGTAGGTTGATTGCACAGGCACCATCCCGTATGCTCCAGATTATTGCACCCCGCTGGATTGTTTTCTTTTTCACTTCTCTCTCTCTTTTTTTTCTTCTTTTTTTATACAATAAGCAAAGCATAAACCCACCGCAAGAATGAAGACACTATGCATCATAGTACTATCATTGTGTAGTCTAGTCTCTGCCAGTCTGTTCTCTTCAAGCGATGTCTACATATCTTCAAGTAATCATACAAAAAGATTCACATTATTCGTTGTTTAAATAATCCAGTAGTAAAATATATAAAAATCCCACCCCCACTGTAGATCCAGTTATGATATACTCAAACGGCTCAGTCATGGATCTACAAAATACAGTGCTGCATCAGAAAGACTACAAGTCTGGCATTGTGCCTTTTGAAAACCTAACAACGCCGGATGCTTCAGGACTCGAAGTATGGGATTACATTGCATGGCTTCATGGCATGGAATTAACAGGATGTGTGTATAGGGAACGCTGTACGATAGAGGCTATTCATGCCAACTCAATGCTTCTTTCAATGTGAGACCGCCGTCTGTTTCATTCTTGCCAAGTAAAATTGCATTGGTCAAGAAGGGTGGGGGGTGCAATTTCTATGAAAAGGTGTACTATTCGCAGTTGGATGGCGCCAAAGGTGTCATAATCTATGATGATGTTCCGTTTAGAGACGACGATACTTCAGGATCCATGGTAAGCTATTGCTATTGCAAACACACACACACACAGGCGTCTAGAGAAACTCATGCGATGGATGGCACAGAAAATCATCAGAGGAAACCTGTCTATCAGCATGTACTATGTAGATTTGAACATTGGACTGGAATTGCTCAGCTTGCTTGAATATACATCATCTCAGCCTATCAATACAACATTTGGCAATTCGTCTACTTTCCAACCTGCTATAAACCTTGTGATGCATCCTGCTGTGGGCGGCTTTCCTAGTGCTTGGGAATTCACATTGATCATAGTGGTTGCATTATTAGCCATCAGTTTCCTAGCTTCAGGTAAAGTGTGTTGTTGATTGATGTTCCGAAATACTAAATTTAGTAACCCTTTCCATCATATAAACATGCAATTTCCTTTCGCTCGCCCTCTCTCTCTCTCCCTTGCTCTCTTCATCATACACAAAATTCAACACAATATGACGATATTTCAATCAGTTGGCATGCATTGGCATCTCTGGCGTATCAGACGTCGTCAACGTGCCTTATTCGAAAGTGGTCTGTTGGAAACTGCTCACATCCAGCAAGTTCAGAAAAAGACAATTGATCCTGCATCCCTATCCTTATTCCCTACCCGAATTATTGGAGATGAACCGAACTTGGAATTGTCTCGTGTGGAGTCTACTCGGTCGACAAAGGCTTTAGAAAACGCTGAATTGCTATCATCATCCATTGTCATACCCATTGCTACACCAACTGCTACAGCCACTAGCGGCAGCACGGCTGCAGCTCGAAATGATGAATTTGATGATGCTTGTGTCATTTGTTTGGATGAGTTTGCTTTGGGAGACCAAGTTCGCAAGTTGCCGTGCGGCCATGAGTATCATTGCGAATGTATAGGTAAGCAACAATGACACATGAAAAAGGGAGACAAGCCAAAGATCAAGTTTTAACCAGCAGTGCTTAGATCCATGGCTGACCATAAAATCCGCATCTTGCCCGTTATGCAAACATGATTGCGCCTTGGATGTGCCAAAAAGTGAGGCGGATGAAGATGAATTGGAGCAAGCAGAGAGACACTTTGCGGAAGGCACTTCTGAACAAGACATGCCACCTACATCGACCCCATCGCCTCCTCCTCCATCGTATCATTCCTTCTTCTCATCATTGAGATCCAGTCATAATGGATCGCCCTCCAGCGCCTTTGGCCCTACCATCAGTGCCGATCGAGCGGAAGAGTTTAGTAGATCTTGGATGGCTAGAAGTCTACCACGAAATATGCGTCGTCAGATACACGAAGCTGCACAACAAGCAGCGGCTGCAAACCGAGAAAGTGTGATTGAATTACCTGCTCGTATGACCAACAATACCCCAGAGCAAATCGTTAATATACCTATGGTTGAACCCTCAACACCTCCTTCTTCTTCTTCTTTTTCTTCTCCACCACCACCAAGTTCTCGTTGGAACCGAATGCGCTCTACCATTTCCTCGTTTGGCCGTCGTTAATTAGCTAATACTATTACTATACTTTTATTTCTTCACATACGAATATAGTATGTGTTTGTGTATTCTTTTCTTTTACATATAAATATTCCATTTCATCATCATGTCATTTGTTGTTGTTGTAACTAGTATATATATTGTCATGTGTTGATTTCCTCTTGAAAACTTGTACTAACCGACATTTACTTTCTCTCAAGCCCAAAGTATACTACTACATTTAGTATTTATTGTCAACAGGTGGTGCATACATTTGATGAACAGAAAAATCAATTGAGCCACAACATAAATTGTATCAGCAGATGCTGTAGTAGTGATCTGAATGTACGCTTTTGATAAAAGGCTAGATATGAGTATAGCCCAAGACGTTTAATAACATGAATGGCATACCAACCTCTACACACTGTGCATGGTGCACTGTGAATTATAAACTCGCAATAGGTCAAATCAAGGTACTTTTACGACAAGAGTACAATGATCATGATCATGTATAAAAATCTTCAAACATATTAAATGTCGGAAAAGCTTATTTTCTAAATAGGCTCTCCGTAGATGTAAAGCTTAATTAAAAAAAAACTACTACACTTGAAGACTCACACCCCGTACATAACCCATTATCCTTATGGAACCACATCCTAATCCACGCCATTGTAATATCTATATTTACAACTTGCAAAAAGTAAGAGTTTCTTTTATTTTTTGATCAAAAGAAATCATGATTGAAAGATGATGTTGAAAGAGTGGATTATTTACTATGTGAGAAGCGTAGGTATGAGTACGACGAAATCCCCCAATCAAACAGATACAGATAAACTTACTTGCTTCATGGCATCCTTGTTACCCTTGCGTTCAAGGATAGCGAGACGAGACTTATCCAACTTGAGGTTGGTAACAACAACCTTGGAGGGAGAGATACCAATAGGGGCAGTGGCACCGTTAACCTTCTCGCGAGAGACACGGTCAATGTGGATAACCCACTTCTTACGGTAGACTTGGACGATCTTGCCCTCACGGCCCTTGTAAGTACCACGGACAACCATAACCTCATCATCCTTACGGACAGGGATGGAACGAACGCTGTGCTTCTCACGGAGTTCCTTGGACAAAGGAGCACTCATGATCTTACGACGGACATCGGAGGTGGCAGCGAAGTGAGCCTTTCTGCTCTTTCTGCGAGAGGAGCTAACATCTATAGAGGATTGTTTAGTGGAATTGTTCTGGACATGCTGCTACATGTGGCAAGAAGAGGAGACATGAGAGAGAAAGAGGTACAGGTGTGCTTTGGAGCAGTTTATGTGGGTGTGGTTGCATATGCTCATCATCCAATGTTCGCCCCAGTTGATAGCCCACCACATCCATCCATCAACACCATCACCATCCATCCAATTGCGACATCCATGCATCCATCTTGCTTCTCTCTGGCTCTCTCCTTGTCAATGTATGTCTGGTTTGATCGTACCAGCACTGAACTTCATTGTTGTATCAAGACGTGTGTGCACGGAAAGGAGGATTCATTTGCTTGCCTGATTCTCCAACTGATTTGAATGACCACCCAGCGTCCCAATATTGGTCTCCTCCTTCTTGCGGAGACTGTAATAAACAAAGGTTCTGATGTGTAATATAGTAAGCCATGTCCGGACAACCATGAAGGCTTCAAAATTTGCATTAAAAAAAGTTTATTATATATACTACAAGGTTGAATGTATCTATCTAATGATGCTTTTGCTTGTTGGCTTCGTTGCCTTGCTTCAGGAATGCCTTGACTTGTCCAGCAGTGGCAGTGTACCAAGCATACAAGACAAAGGCCTGGATGCCATGGAATGCGGATAATCCCCAGCTGGTCTCTACAGGAAGAGGTCCATCGTTACGAGACTGGAAGACAACCAAGGTCATGATCATATGGTAAAACAAGAAACCGGCAGCTGTGGTTGCAATGCAGAGTGAATTAGTCGTGATGATCTACTCCAATATCAATGATGCCGAGATCTCTTACCTGCACCTCGCTTACAAGGAAGCATGTTGGGCATGTCACGACACAATAAACTGATGATTGCAATGCATGCAACGCCAGCACCATAGAAACGTAACAGCAAGACTTGAGTCAGATCTAATTCATGAGGAATGATAAATGTGGTTGCATGGGGAAGCAGCAGCAATTGAAGGGCAATGGCAGCTTGAAGAACACCATGCTGAGGGCTGAACGTTAGTGTGGTGATGCTTTGTAATGGCCAAGCACACATAAACTTACAGCAGCAAAGATGGTATTGAGTGCAGACATGATGGTTTGATAGATGAGTGGAAAACAAAACAAAAGAAACCGTTTGAAATTTAGACGCTCTCACTTTGTGTAAAGCTTATGAAAATCAACCATTTATTGGGCTAATTTGGCCCCAATATCATGGGGATGGAGTCACATTGGATTTGGTATGAAATTTATTGAAGCTATATGCTTTAGTCTTTATGATGCTTTGTGTTTCTGATCTTGAGTTCCTGGGTAGCCAAATCAAGGATCCTGTCATCAGAAGCACTGATGCCTTTGCGAGTATCGCGAATGATCTTTTCCAATTCAAACTTCTTCATGTTGCTGAATTTCGATGGTAGTTTTGGAGCAGATTGAGCCTTCTTCATTTGAGCGAGCTTGGCGTCCAATGTGTCGAACAAAGATCTAATCTCCTCGTCTTTGGTTTGCAAATACTCTTGTTTCTCTTGCAATTCGTTGACCATATCTGGATTTTCTAGAGGCTTGTCGACATCACTGTTACTGATATAATCTGCAATGAGGTTTTTGTCATCTTTGACTACATGGACAAAACGTTGAGCTCAAGGAAAGACAGAGACATGGCTAAATTTTCAACTTACTTTGTTCAATGGCACGTAAAATTCTGGTTGTTGACTCTTTGGTGTAGTTGGAGTCCATTTCAGCCGATTCGGCCTGGCTGCTCAGAGTTTCAATGATGCGCACCATGGACTCATTGTCTGCCATTTTCCACTCGCACTCATACTCTTCAAAGGTCTCAGCAGTCTTTGGCTTGAAGATGCTCTTGTTTCTAACGTAAAGATCCTCCTCCATACTTCTTAAAAGCAACGACGTCTATCAAGAAGAATTTTTAGCATCTAAAGGAGATTTATAAAGACTCTTACGGTATTACTTACGCTATCCATGTCTTCAAGCGTGCTAAAATACAGTTCTTCGAACTCTGCTGCCATGGGTGCCAAGTTCTTGCTTCTTGCATGAGGCTGGACCTTCTCCTTCGATGGCGGTAAATGGTAAAACTTGATATCAGGCTTGATGGCCGCGATTCTTTCTGCCTCCAAGCGTTCCTCTTCAGCAATACGCTCCTCTTCTAATCTCTTTTCCTCGGCAATACGCTCGTCTTCTAATCTCTTTTCTTCTGCCAAACGCTTCTCTTCAGCAGCACGCTTCTCTTCGGCAACACGCTTCTCTTCTGCCAAACGCTTCTCCTCCTCGATGCGCTTTTCCTCTGCAATTCGCTTCTCTTCCGCAAGGCGCTCCTCTTCGGCACGACGCTTCTCTTCCGCAATGCGCTCTTCCTCAGCACGACGCTTCTCTTCCGCTTGACGCTCTTCTTCAGCACGGCGCTCTTCTTCAGCACGGCGCTCCTCTTCGGCACGGCGCTCTTCCTCGGCGCGACGTTCTTCCTCAGCGATAGCACGTTGCTTGGCTTCCTTGGCCTCCTGGTCATCTTCATCACTTTGTTGCTCTGACTCGGTTTGATTCTGCTCGTCAAAGTAATCATCCTCCGAATTGACATCGTTCTGATAGTTGTCTTCATTGTCTTGATTGCTGTCAGACTTTGTGAAATCACTGCCGCTCTTGACATCTACATCATCATCGTCCAATGCTCTTTGAACTTGCTCAAACGACATGCTGCATCCTCCATTTTCCTTGTCCTTGTCTTTATCATCTTTTTCCTTGTCGTCGATGGTGGTGGGAGAAAGAGGAGTCTGCTGATCGTCATTGTCTGATGCTGATTGTACAGTAGGAGCAACGGCATCTTGTTCATCCTTGCTTCCAGTCGTAGTACTCTCTTCTTCCTCTTCTTTGTGTGATAAATTATTTGCAGGAGTTTCAGATTCCTTTTCCTCGACAGATTCTTTCAAGGTACTGTCCTCTTGCGATGAAACGGCATCAGTGGGAGGTGTGGTTGGCACGGGTGTCTCGTTTTGAGGTTCTTTTGATGGCTCCTCGGATGGCTTATCTGATGACTCTTCAGATGGCTTTTCAGATGGCTCTTCAGATGGCTTTTCTAAAGGCTTTTCTAATGACTCCTCTGATGGCTTTTCAGATGACTCCTCTGATGGCTTTTCAGATGGCTCCTCTGATGGCTCCTCTGCTTGTTTTGCCTCTTCAGCAGGAACATCCTCAGTATTTTTGGTTGTAGTTGTTGTCTCTGATGTAGATGTGTTTGGTGAAGCAAATGATTTGGCACCAAATAAGTTTTGACCAGAGAATGAAGATTGACCAAAGGTTGGTGGCTGTCCAAATGCTGATGGCTGTCCAAATGCTGAAGGTTGACCAAATGCTGAAGTTTGTCCAAAGGTGGAAGGTTGACCAAATGCTGATGCTGGCTTTTGAGCGGGTACGGACGCAGGCTGTGTGGATTCCTCTTCATCCGTGGTCGAAGAAGGCTCTTTTTTAGTAGAGTTGCTTGTGTTGGACTCCAGTGTGGAAGGAGCAAATGAGGTGGTCGTGCTAGATTTCTTTGGTGGCTTGACCATGTTTTTAAAACCTCCAAACGATACAGTGTTGCTTGTGTTTTGGCCCATTTGTGGAGCTGCAGAACCAAAAGAAGAGGATCCAAATGCCGTAGTTGATCCAAATGCAGGTTGGCCAAAGCCAGAAGATTGTCCAAAGGTACTGGTGCTTCCAAAAGCAGAAACAGCTTGTGGTAATTTCGTTTCGGTGGAAGACGATCTAGCCAAGGAAGCAAACTTGGGTGCACTGCCAGATGCATTGAATCCAAAGGACAGAGCAGCGCCAGCTCCATTGGCAGGAGCAAAGGCACTGGGCGGCTTATCGTTCGTGGTGGCAGGTGCTGCTGTGGCACTGCTTGACTTTTGAGGCATTGGCACGGTGGTGAAATCCTTGGCTTCTACCATACTGTCGTATTTGGCACCAGACTCTGCCAAAGCTGTGTTGTAGATGTGGTACGAGAGCAAGAGGCCGTCGGTCGTCATAATGTAGAGCACAGGCATGGGTGGCACAGGTGTATCGCTTTCAGAAGGATCGAAAGGAGGCAGAGGCTCTGAAGCAGAGTAGTCCACAGCCAAACCCACAGGATACGTGTCTTCCACATCATCCGTAGACAGTGGTAAGCTTGGCGAATTCTCTAGTATCCAAGTAGCCCATTGGCCGTCATCGCCTTGTCCGACGACATTCAACTCGTTTGCAGCAGCATTTGTGATCAGGATCACTGTCTTGGCGTCTGGTCCAATGTTGCGCACGACAGCAGTGTAAAAGTACTCCTTGGGACACTCCATCGCCAGCACGGGAAGCACTTCATCCATCAATACGTACTTTTTCTCCTGTGTCTGCTCCTTGCGACTGACAATGTAAGGCTTGTGATAGTACTCGTCGTCTACTTGCTGTGAATAAAAGACGAAAAAGACATGGTTTTCAATCCAAACAAGCGTGTCCACTGTACAATAGCATTGTCAGTACTAGCACAATGGTACCAACCAAGCAAGCTTACCAGTGTGCTCGGGATGTGGGTCGTTTTGAAAGGCCTCGGGTGCTGGCACCTCGTCCTTTTGGTTGCCTTCAATGTCGTAGGTTATGATGGATCCAGTGGATGATCCACAAGCAATCTGCTTGCCTCTGGGTGACCAGCAAGCACTGTGAGCGTTGCGCATGATGGCAATCGCATCATTGTTCTGGATTAATTCGCAGCGGTTGTCGTTGGTAAGAATGGCAATGATGTCAGGATAGGCTTCAGGGTTGGGCTGGACGCTATTGATCTCACAGCCTTCTACGCTGTAAGTGTGCGATGGTGTAGCAGCTTCCTTCTATGGACGTACATTAGCATGACAAATCGCTCGATTTTCCCTCTGCCGACACAAACCTGCTGAACGATATCGTGAACATTGTACGTCAAAAGTGTACCACCGAGCACAGCGACAAACAATTGGAGCTGATCTGCGGACAAACTGACATGGCTGACCTTGCCTTGACTCACAGCAACTTGAATGACGCTATCGAATTCAGCGACTCTGCCCTTTTGTGTCTGATAGACGGTTTCTCTCACTTTTTGGCTTTGTCCGAGACAGAAACCTACGGCATGGTTGACAGTGGTGTTGAGTTACGCCAATGCAGTGTTTTGATCAACACACACACACACTTACCATTTGCAGTAGCAGCAACAAAGTAGCCATAGCTACTGGAGCATGCCAACAAGGACACTTGGTTCTTTGTTTGCGTCACTTGAGCGTCTGGGAGCTTGATTTTGACGTCGGGTACAAGACTCTTGATTTCGAAAAACTATACATTGTGTGTGTCAGCTCTTGTCTACAGCGCTCATCAAAGCATTGACTAATTACAGCAGCATCCTTTTGTTGTCCTTCTTGAGATGTATCGTAGGTATCCTCTGCTTCGTTCAAAGCACCGAATGGGTTGGCATCTGACATGGTCTGTGGTGGTTTCGATGAGCGTAAACGCGATGTTGGTTGAACAAGAAGAAAAAAAGAAAAAAAAGGTAATCTGATGGGCTTTCCGCGTTTAAAATGATGTTCGGATGGGGCGAGTTACTTCTCCGCCACTTGTGTCAATGCTGTCATGCTTGCCACGCTAATACATCACAACCTGTGATACACCTGAATCATTCATCAGGCTAGAATTCATGTGTTTTATCAGCTGATATAGTCGATCGAAAGCAAATTTGAAGAGTAGGAGATGTGTGTTTTACGATGGGTGAATGCCGTGGTAGATCCATTACTGCTTGTAGCAGTTTATCAAGCATGCTTGGATCATAAAAGTCGTGTATACTCGTCGTTTGGAGTTATTCAATAATGTACTGTATGAAGAACTTTTTATGATAAGGTATGATAAATCAAGTCATTTTGTTACAAAATTACAAATCTCCACGGCCTCAGACTGAGCACAAGGCACATTTGGAGTTTCATGAGATACACAGTAGCTACTAGCTGAGTACTCAATTTTGGTCCGTGCTTTACCCAAGACGTCTGATCAGTACTATTCTCTTCCACATCATTGGGTCTCTCGCCGGTATTGAGTACGCTTTTTGGGTAAATCTGTGCAGAAATTCTCTGGGAATCTTGCGCTTTTTAATGGAAGAAGAGTTTAATAATGCAATGTTTTGCTAGATGATACGTTACAGACCATCGGATCAGGTGTTAATAAGCGCAATCTTCAGTAAGCAGCCTTCAGATATATTTATCACTGTAAAATCAAGAGTTTGAATCGCTTGTATCTTGCCAACGAAGCGCGATATCGGCCTCAAAACAAGTGTAATCGTGTTCTACGACCTGACATTAGGCTATGAATCACTTTTCCGCGATTTTCTGGGGAACGAGGTGATCATCGATTTTTGAGAAATTTTGCCCTGTACTAGCAAGGGAAAAATTGATGATTTTGAATGATGAAGGTTTTCACCTCGAA
>JAXQGS010000895.1:0-13489 GCA_037040325.1 Mucor sp. M7501 | reverse complement strand
GAAACCGCCAAACCTTTGTTTTTCCCGCTTTCTATTTCCTTTTTTCTATCTTGTAATTTGTTTATTCCCTTTTTTTATCTTTTTCCCTTTTTCTTATCAAAATACATAGCTACTAAAATATGGCAGGAAAAGGTGTAGTTCGAAGCATGTAAGTGATAGAGTCGAGGTGCCCGAGTCTATGAGATATTGATCAAACTATCAGTAAAAATTATGCTAAAGGCTTTTCAGACGTACAAATTAAAGTAAGAGAAGCTACCTCCAACGATACGTGGGGCCCCAGTGGCTCCTTGATGAACGAAATTGCTCAATTGACATTCAACGAGTAAGTACGAATGCATTCCATCCGAGCAAAAGGATTAATTTAAACGATGCACGCAGGCAAGACTTTATCGAGATTATGGATATGCTTGATAGAAGATTGAATGATAAGGGCAAAAACTGGCGTCATGTATTCAAGGTATGTGTGCACAGTTTGAATAAAGCAGCCTGTTGTTAGTAACGTAGAGAGAAACTAGGCACTGCTTGTACTGGATTATTGTTTACACGTTGGATCCGAAAACGTGGTGCTTTATGCCAAGGAAAACATTTACGTTGTAAAGACTTTAAAGGAGTTCCAACATGTTGACGATACTGGAAAAGACGTTGGCTTTAATGGTAAGTATGAGGGAACCACGAAATACAGGCAAGACAAGGACACTTATTGTTCTTGTGCTATAGTCCGTCAAAAAGCCAAAGACATTACAAGCTTACTGTTGGATGATCAGAGATTGAAGGAAGAGCGTCGCTCCCGTCATCAAATGCAAGATAGAATGGCAGGTGTTGGCGATTACATGAATGATGTCATGTGGGGAGGCAAAGCAAATGGCTCGGGAGGAGAAGACCATCAAGTATATCAGCATCCTGGGTATATGGACGAGGATAAAGATTTGAAAAAAGCCATCGAGGAAAGCAAGCGTATGGCCGAGCAAGAATTCAGAAAGCGAGGAGAAGGGTAATGCGGCTGGTTTTCGGTCAAGTTGAATTCTGACTAAAGACAGCATATTTTAGTACTGACGAGGATCTGCAAAGAGCTCTTCGTGAAAGCGAGCAAGAGGCAAGAGAGGCAGAGAGAAAGAAGAGGGAGGCACTGGATCGAGAAACGCAAAACAATTTGTTTGGGAATGCCAGCAGCAGCAACAGCAACTTCCAAGCGTAAGTGCCATCTAAACTGCCATTTTACTCTGTATATTGACATTTGCAACATAGCTTCCAATCATTCCCAGCTAATCAGAGCTTCGATTCATCATTGAACCCTTATGGCCAGCAGCAGCAGCAGCAGCAACAGCAATTACAGCAGCAGCAGCAATGGCCACAGTCAACTGGCTTGACGGGAATGTCATTTGCAGAGCCAATTCAACAACAACAGCAAAATAACGGATTTAGTAACCCTTACCAACAAGCCAATAACTTTAATCAATTTAACCTTCAAGCACAAATGACAGGTGTGCCCTCGTTGCAAGCACAGATGACAGGCATGCCTCAGCAGCAGCAGCAGCAGCAGCAACAACAACAGCCCATCTTCCAGACTCAGCAGGCACAGATGACGGGTAATCCATTTGGGCAACAACAAGCAAATTCTGCAAGCATGTTCGGAACACCAAGTCAGGTATATTTTTTTCCCCTTGTCTAACCATATGGCTCGTGCATTAAATGATGGATCGCATAGATTATGCACACAGCATCACCCGCAATGAGTCAATCCACACCCACAGCTACAACGCCTCAGAATCCACACCATAGTAAATTGAATAGCATGCTGGCCAATAGAGAGTAAGTTTTTGTTGATTGCCATGTAATGATTACATCATTCTTATTAATAATGTCTTTTTCTGCTTGATTAGAGGTGGATCTGATAGTTTTGGCAATGTGGGTGACCATCGTATTCCATAGTAAGTAATCGTAAAGAGTTACACAGCACTGTACAACAGGAATGATTAAAGACATACGTTTTTTTCTCTCCCTTCTTGATAGTGGTACAGGATTTGCAAACTCATTGGTGCCACAAAACAATGATATTTTGAGTATAACCGACAGCCCAACAAACAGCCAGAATGGGGCATTCTCTCAAGTGAGTATCATTGCGTGCAGTATAACAAAATTGTCATGCGGAATTAACATTTTGTTTTTTAATTTATGCAGCCATTTGGACAGCAGCCGAGCCGTAATCCATTTGGACAAGCCACTTCCTCTGCCAGCACGCCTACCACTCCTCGCTCAGGACAGAAAAGCTTATTAGAAATGATGCAAGAACAAAAATTGCAACAACAACAACAACATCAACAACAACAACAATTGCAGGCTCAAATGACTGGATATCAACAACCTCAAATGACTGGATTCCAGCAGCCACAAATGACTGGATTCCAACCAGCACAAAATGTGGGTTATCAACAGGCGCAAATGACAGGTTATCAGCAGCAGCAGCAGCAGCAACCAAATAACTTCCAACAAGCTTACGGCCAACCACAGCAACCCCCATCTTTCTTTTAAATGGTGCTTGATTAAAATGGAAAATGTGCTATCCAAAAGATCAAACATAATAAAAATGCAATGTTTCCCTCGTTTTTTTCTCGTGTGGGAAGATTGATACCTGTTATTTGCATGTGTGACAGATTTGAAACTGAGATGTCGCTTCACATTCATTTTACACATCTAGATTTCTACTGCCAATCTTGACGTTATAAAGGGGAAACATTTAAAGGGGTGGGTGTGGATTGAGGGAGGCTAAAAAGATTATCAGTATCAGGAAAAAAGAAAATCAAATTGATTAGAAATCATGTTGAAAGAAGATGCGAAAATTCAATGTAACCAAAACAATAAACACACAATTGACAGTCTGCCCGCAAGCCCTAACAGCCTGGATGATAGAAGGGTAAAGAAACTGCTATTCTCTATACATCTTGTTACACCAATCAGGAAATGTAAACTTTTCATGGCATCATGATAAGCAAATGATGTATTATAATATATATATTAAATTTCACTCTGGGTGTATAAATAGGGACTGAAGCAGAAAATGTTTTAGTTTTTTTTCTCTCTTTCTTTTCTTTGGTTCCGTTCTCTTCTTCTTCCATCCTTCCAATTGATACATTTCTTTCAGCGCTTCTTTCCCCACATTTTTACTCAAAATGATCAACACCAGAAAAAGAGTGTCTCTCAACAGAAGATCGTCCTCCCTGCTGCTAGATTACAATGCCATGTTGAGACAAGACATCCAAGGCCAAGAGCAGCAGTTGCAAGAGCCCAGTGATTACACCCGTCAATTGGTTGCAAGCGCCTTATCTCTGCCTAGCTCGGTTCAGATTGAAACAAAAGTGTCAACACAATTGCCTCCATCACCTCCATCCTCTATCTCTACTCCACAACAGAAACAAGGCGCAGATAAGATTGATTTACCGCAATTTCGCCTCAAGTCATCCCTGAAGAATCCGAAGTCTGCATCTGCGCCTTGCTCCCCTACCATCGGCTTGAAATCAGTGCGCTTTCATTCAACAAACCTTGAAGATGTTTGTTTATTCAGAAAGGCCCAAACACCTCTCGCCATCAGCCAAAAGAACATCTTCTGGGCAGATGATGATGAGGAGGAGGATGACAGTGACAGCACCACCAGCAGCAGCAGCTCTTCCGATGAGGAGGAGCAACCCATCAAAAAGTCAATCAAATGCTCCAACTGGCCAACTCGTCTGTCGGATATCATTGATAGGAAAAACAAGATTATACGAGTGGACAAGAACACAATTCGACTCCAAGATGATGATTTCATTGTTGGCAAAGTATCCGTTCGTAACTTAAATTATCACAAGACGGTAATCATTCGCTACACGTTTGATTACTGGGAATCTGTGGATAACATTCAAGCAACCTACCAAGAAAGCTCCCAAAAGAATGATATCTTTGCGTTCAAAATCCACGTGCCAGCAAATGCCGCTACCCTGTATTTCGCTATCAATTACAAGGTGGGTTCTGAAGACCATTGGGATAACAACGATGGCAGAAACTACCAAGTGGACATCTCGCTCAGCAAGCCAAACAATTCCAACAAGAGATCATCAAAATCACAAGTGAAATCTACATCAGATCTCCTTCCACAACCAACATCATTAACCGCATCACAAGATACACTTAAATCTAGATACGATTTTAGTCAAGCTAAAAATATTATACCACAAACAACATCAGCAACACAAGCACAAGCACAAACACAAACACAGACATCATCACCATCATCATCATCCGCATCCCAACCTAGTTCCACCATCAAACAAACATTCGCTATGCCAATTCCAATCAGAAGAACTGTATCTTCGTCTCCTACTGGCTTATCTTGTCATTCTCCGTTAGCCTCATCTCCCTCGTTCATGGATCTAAACTCTCAGTCTTATATGGAATTAGTCAACAAGTATTGCTTTTATTCAACTAGTCCTAGCAGATCCCCCATGTCAATTAACGGTTAACTGGTTCTTTTTAAACTTTATTTTACATATTACTGGGGAAAAAAATAAATTGCTTCTATTTATCATGATTGCTACTTCTTGGCTGCAGCGGCAGCGGTAACCTTTCTCTTTCTCTTGATCTCTTCAGCCTGATCGTAGTTTTTATAGGCTCTTCTCTCGTACTCTTTAAGCTTGTAATGTCTGCTTGGGTTAACAGGTATTCTGGGCTCAATGATGTTACGCTTTTGAATACTGTGGAATCGGTCACGGAACATATTTCCTTCAGGCTAGTATGGAATAAGATTAGCCGCCGGCTTGTTGTCAAATCGAGAAGATGCACCTTACCTTTAATTGACGAAGCGTTTCACATAATTCCTCTGTTAACTGAACATCCACAGGCAAATCAGGCACTGTGTATTTACCAATCTTCTTCAAACCCTTCTTTTCCTCTTCGCTTCGACGTTCACCTCTCTTCTCGGCCAACTCATCCAAATCTTCAACTCTCTGAGCAATCTCTTGTTCAATTTGACGAAGCTTGTCAATCTGTTGACGGATTGCCTTTTCTTGCAACTTTTGCTTCTTTTCCAATTCGGCTGTGGCCAATCTATGTGATTTCTGGCGTTGCTGGCGAGTTTTGCGTTCAGCTGCCTTGCGCTTCTTGGTAGCTTTATCATCTGTGGGTAAATCGGCCAACTCATCATTCTCCTCTTCCTCCTCCTCATCGGCTTCGGTGGAAACAATTTTACCGTCAGCTGTAATCTCTGATGTAGATAATTCACTGGCCAACAGCTTCAATTCCTCACGGTAAGACAATTGTTCTTGGAGTTTCTTGAGAATTTCCACCTTTCTTTCTTCAGCGTCATTGGCCTTTGCGAGTAGTTGCTGATGCTCCTCTACAGTGGGATTGTAAGAATGACCACCTTCAGGTGTGGCAATAGCAGGGATATGCTCCAATGCTGCAGGCTTCTCTGTCACTGTCTTGGGTACTCTTAATTTGGCCTTTACAGGCAAGAAATCATTCACAGGTGCTTCTTCAACAGGTGCTATATAAATAGATTTCATTAATCAACAGATAATATTACACAACACTGGTTTCGTTTTACCTTCATCCCAAAGATCATATGATTTTCCAGGATTAACAATCTTCTTGGTCTTCTTTTTGGGTGCAACAGGTGCATTGTTATCAATCTTACGCTTCAGTGTCTTCAATTCATGCTTGGAAACGACCTTATCAGTCATCTCGGGCTTCTTGAAAGGACTCTTTTTTGATTTGACGGCAGGAACAGCAGATCTTTGATCCAAAATTTCATCCACTCGAAGAGGCTTATCTTTGGCTAATTTGCGTTTCACTGAAGAATAACATCATGGTCAACTCTCAAGTGATCCCACACTAATCAACATTTAGAATTGTAAAACTTACCACCAGTATCACCAGCAACATCAATAGTGAAAAGATCCTCGTCCTTCAAGTCATCTGCATTACCACTGATGTAACAAAAATATGCATTAGATATGGGGATCATTCCAAATGATGTCTTCCAAGTCCAAGCTTACATCACTCTCTCCACTGAACGGAGCTCCTCTTGTGCTTCCTCGACATCGGTGATGTCAACGTTTTTGCGCCATGCCTTCTTGCCCTTACGGCTAGGTTGTGCTTTCTTCTTTTGTTGAGCAGTGACTCCAGACATGATTTATGTGTAGGTTAAAAAGAGGGTTTAAGTAACAGGTTGGCTCCTCACATCAATTTCAATAAATGTCAAAAAAAATTTGTTCAAGACGAAGGACTGTTTCCGGCAATAGGCATTGCTATGTGCACTATCGATTCTTACTCGTTCTCCATTTTACCGGATTTTGTATATTCATGGATACGTTTTCAACGCCATGGTAAGATGTACCTGCCAGAATGAAAGTATTTATTGCTTGCTTTGCATCGAAGATTTGGGAATTTGGTCTCCAATCTTTCCTTGGTTGTACCCAAAGTCTGAGTACCATATTTATCGAGAAGGCTTATGATGTACTCACCCCTCAAACTTCATGAGCTCTTTCCGCACAACTTTCATTATGTCAAATGTTCAATTAATAGCTGACAGTGGAAGTAGACATTTCATACATGTCATGGCATCTTCAGATTGAGATCATGTCACATTTCAAGGCCACCTACCAAGTGATACACTCTCTTGCTTTGTCCGGCGAAATGAAACTCAATTGCTCGCTAGAAGAACTACCAGACAAACATGGTCACTGTTGCTTCTGAAATGCAGTTGATGGAAATCGATGCTACACAACATTTATGCTTGAATTGTTCAATTGATTGTAGGCCTAAATTTTTAGCAATGCAGCAATTTGTCTATTTACAGTAGCGCTAAATGCTTGCCCTGTCTGACAATAATGGGTTATTATCCAAAAGACAATATATTAGATGGCAGATCAAAAAATAGCAATAAGCTCCGATTCAGGTACCATGCATCATTTTTAATTTCCGTCACTTTTGACACCTGTTGATCTTGATGCTGCGATGCCAACATTTTAAAAAAAAAGCCTATGGTTGTTTTGTATCACATCCGGAATGCTATTTTGACAGTAAATACATTTGACTTTGATAGGGGATTACGCAAACAACTTTTGCATAACCGCAGCAGTTACTGTCAGTA
This sequence comes from Mucor sp. M7501, assembly GCA_037040325.1. NCBI lineage: Eukaryota > Fungi > Mucoromycota > Mucoromycetes > Mucorales > Mucoraceae > Mucor > Mucor sp. M7501. The sequence goes on along the minus strand of JAXQGS010000895.1, from coordinate 6,366 downwards.
CTGATTTGTTTCTGAATCGTGTAATTCATGCTGTTCCATGTAAAACTTGGACCAATTACATCCCAAAAAGTGGATATTGCAAATCTATTTACGATTTTTTATCATCTGACTCAAGATAACAGTATAGCTTTGACACTCATATATATATGCAAGTCAAATTGGCCAAGATTTTTTAAACATTACAACCTGCTCCATGGGAAAGAATAGCAATGCAAATTGGATTATTCAAAACGAGATCATTTAGAGCTAAAATGTCGTGCTTTGATGAGCAATCATTATTTCCGAATGTCAAATGCCCATAAGCTTTTGTAGGTCTTGTTTCTTCATTATACGTCACTTGACATCCGCAGCATTGTTACCGAGAAGGGGAGGAGGCAAAGCAAAACAACAAGAAAGTATAGGTGGTATTACATTGATAGTCATTTGGAAAAAAAAAAGGCAAACAGAGTTAATTAAATCTTTTTATATACTTTTTTGTTATTTGTTGGCATTTTGCTGTTTCTCCCTTTTTTTTCCAAGTTTCTATATAAACATCCTCGTTCTCATTTTTCTTTTTCCATTTTTTTAATAATTCTACTCACGTTTTCAATCTATATATACCAATCGTCTCATTACATGTTGACTTCCCTTATAGTCATATCATAGCTCTCCATTACATGTGTGGCAAGAAACGACAGAAAATCATTGGATAAACTAAAATAGCGCAAACTTCAGAAATGTCAAACTATCATTACCATCATCAACATCAACTTGGTCAATACAATCCAATGGCCCAACAAAATCAGCACATACAATCTATCAGTTATTCAAAGCTAGCAGAGTACGACCAAACACGTATAGATCTGCCCATACGAAAATATGTATTGATTACAAATTTACTACGCGAGCCTTCTTCACCTTCCACTGAATCGGAACAGCACTGGTTTGATACCTGCCTAGATGAACTGGACAAGGAAGAAGAAGAAGAAAGAGAGCGACAGCTTGAACAAGAGCAAGAACAAGAAAGGGCGCAAGAACAGGAGCAAGAGCAGCTAAACAAGAGCAGTTTCCAGCGTCGCAAGCCTGATCTACATGTGCATACCTTTTACAACTATCGAAATGGAAGTGGATTCCTGGTCTGTACGTCCAACTTGTAAAATCAAAAAAGAAAAGAAAACCCTCTGCTTACCATCCTCATCATCCTCATTATCATTACATTTTCGCATTGGCTCACAAAACATCTAAAATATATCCCCACATCGCTTGGCTTACTGAATAAAATAAAAAAAGAAATGCACTTATCCCCCCCCCTTCTTCGATTGAGTCCATGGGACGAAAATCATGCTTCAAATGATTAGCTTTATTACACGATGCACAAGACTTTATTTGATGGGACAGAGGATGCCTCCTGTATAAGGCGTAGCTGTCACCAAGGGAGTCCAGACAATGCCAAATATATGAAATGAGACCTATGTAGCGTGTGCTGTGAGACCAACAATCGCTTTCGTAATATACACAAACAAAAGATGAACGTTACCCTTAATAATACATTTAATGCTGGTCTTTGTTTTGAGTCACTTAATGGGCCACATGCGTTGTACAGATTTTGAAATGTCGGATCCGTACCATCTGCAGCCTGATAATTCACATTAAAGGTTAGGCTTATGGGTGATATAGTGCCTGGCGCTAGCTCTAAAGCAGAAGGCGTTGATGCCCATGCGAATTTCGCCAATGTCAAACTATCCACAATGACAAAATCCAGCTTTGTAATATGCGTAGGAATCCAATTGTCTCTGTTGTCAAGTGTTACGTTAATCTGCCACGTAGCTCTCAGCGAGGGTCGTGAGGGAACCGGTGTATCGGGTGATGGCAACGGCTGCCTTTCGCCTGCCCACCAATCTGGCGCTCCACTCAGCGAGTCTGCTCCACCGCCCATGGACACTCTGGGTGTGCGAGGCCAGCAAAAGAAGGTAGCAATGGCACCTAAAACGCAAATAAAGAAGAAAAAGAAGACGCACAATCGAGAGTGCGCCCTAGATCGACAGCAGCACCAGCAGGGTCGGCGACGATTGCGATTTTGTTGGCTGGTGTTGCTTGTCGCTGCAAGCGATTTCATGGTATTGCTGGTGGGCATCACCGCATTGTAGTCTGCTGCTGTGGCTTTATGCTGTCTGTTAAGATGCTTATTGTGTGTGTTGTGCTTGTACTGACTGCAAGAAGATGTGGGTGATGCTGATTTCAGCTCTTCTTTCCACGATAGGCTCTCTGTGTAAGATGGGCTGTGGTTATGGCTGTACGAGTGGCAGTGATCTGAAGAAGACGAAGAAGATGAACAGCGACAGTCTTCACCATCGCTGCACATGGAGCCAGCTGCTAGATGGCTGCTCTTTTCACTGATGCTACCACAGTCTGTGCAGCATGCTTCTCTTGATGAACGATCATTGGAGCAATTGTCATTGCAGTGCACTGTAGCTGTAAAAGATGTTACTACCATACGCACACGCTTGGGCTGCTTGATTGCCTTATTACCATTACTATCATTCGCTCGATGTTGGGACTTTGAAGGACACGATGTACATGATGAAGCCATTGTTATTTGTAGATGAACACTGAAAATCAAGAGGCAGATAAAGAGAGAGAAAAGAAGAGCTGTTTTATACAAAGATTGACCTCTGATGCATTGCCTTACATGCATACCCAGGCAAAATCCTTTATAAAAACCTCCCTGATTTTTATTATTTTTTCTTAAAAGAATTGTATATTTGATCTATCCCCTTAAACCAGGGACTGTGCCATTCACCAAATGTACACACGGTGATGGGCCTTTGATCAAAGGTGGTTCAGTGTCCTCTCTTCTCTGCGGGCTGTGATGAGGATCCCTGGGTTACCAAAATTAGGAATTTGTTCCATTTCCACACGATACGCGAGCGGCGCGCTGTACATTTAATAGCGAGGCAGCAGCGGCTAAAAGATTCCCAGCATTTAAACCTCTGCTGAAAAACGTCAATACATCTCTCTTTTACTTTCTTCAAACTTTTTTTTATTTTATTTTACAGCAGCATGGTCGAGATTAAACCTTATGGCGCATGGCCATCTCCCATTACAGCCGACTCATTGTCTTCGGGATCCGTTGCTTACGACACATGCGTGGATAAGGACAATGTCTACTGGTGTTCTACTGTCGCTACCGAGCAGGGACGCGGACAAATCTTCAAGCAAAACATCAACGACAGCAACACACCTCCTCAAGCACTGTTGCCCGAAGGCTACAACTGCATGACCCGTGTCCACGAGTATGGCAGAGGCTCCTTCAAGGTATCCAATGACCTTGTCGTCTTTTCCAACAACGCGGATTCTCGCATCTACACCATGATCAACGACGAAATCAAGCCATTGACTGCAGCAGACACTCTTTACCGTTACGCAGATTTCACCATTGACACACAGAACCGCTTCTTGGTCTGTATTCGTGAAGAGCACTTTGTCAACGAAGAACCCAAGGATGTGGTCAATGTGCTCGTGTCCATTGATCTCAAGTCTGGAAAGGAAACTGTGATTGCTCAGGGCAAGGATTTCTACTCGTCTCCTCGTCTCTCTCCTTCCAACAATGAGCTTGCTTATGTTTGCTGGAGTCACCCCAACATGCCCTGGGATTTCACTGAACTTTACTATGCCAAGGTGGAGTTTGAGAACGAGCAATTGACTGTAAAGGATCTTCTTTGTGTGGCTGGCGATAAGATTGATGAAAGCATCTCGGTAAGTAATGGGTTGAAGTGGGGGGAGAGAACAATGGAAAATCATGCGTCCAGGGATGATTGACTCGTATTTTGCACTAGCAACCCAATTTTGGCATTGATGGTACTCTGTACTTTGCTTCAGACCGTTCCTTGTTCTGGAACTTGTATGCGTTTGATGGTAAGCATGTCAACTTGTTGTTGGAAAAGCCTTTGGAGCAGGAATTCGTGGGCCCTGCTTGGAGGTTCAACGATTCCGACTACACACCTCTTCAATCAGATGCCTCCAAATTGGTCGTGGTCAACAAGGACGCTCTTGCTATTCTCGACACCAAGGCAAAGACAATGACCAATCTCAACTGCAAATACGACCACTTTGACTCTATTCGTGTGTATTTGAGCAAGGATGGAAAGGAATACGTGGTGGCTGATATGTCCTCCACGACTGAGCCCTCTGAAATCTGCTCATATGACATCAATACACAAACAATCGCCCACGTTCACAGAAAGTCAACGGCCACACGCTTGGAGCCCGAGTATTTGTCTGTTGGAAAGGAAGTTGTTTTCCCCACTACCGATGGTAAATCAGCCTACTGTTACTATTACGCTCCAAAGAATCCCAACTACAAGGGCGAAGGACTTCCTCCTCTCCGTGTTCTCTCACATGGTGGTCCCACTGCATCTACCAGCAACAGCTACAGCCGTGCAATTCAATACTGGACAACTCGCGGTTTCGCCATCGCCGATGTCAACTATGGCGGTAGTACTGGATACGGCCGTGAATACCGTAACCGTTTGCAATACAGTTGGGGTATCGTGGATGTCGATGATTGCTGCAATGCTGCTCTCTACTTGGCAGATCAAGGATTAGTCGACCGCAAAAAGTTGACTATTGAAGGAGGCAGTGCTGGTGGATATACTACATTGGCTTCCTTGGCCTTCCGCAAGGTGTTTAGCGCTGGCTGCTGTTGCTACGGTGTCTCAGATATCAGCTTGTTAGCCAAGGAAACACACAAATTCGAATCAAGATATCCTGATCGTCTCGTAGGTGAATATCCCAAGGATAAGGCTATTTACGAAGAGCGTTCTCCTCTGTTCAAGGCAAACGAGATTGATTGCCCCGTCATCTTCTTCCAAGGCTCTGAGGATAAGATTGTTCCTCCCTCTCAATCCGAGGTGATGGTCAATGCACTCAAGGAAAACAAGGTCCCTGTTGCTTACGTCTTGTACCAAGGAGAGGCTCACGGTTTCAAGCGTGCTGAAAACATCAAACGTACTGTGGAACTTGAGCAATGGTTCTATGGTCAAATCTTTGGATTCCCTGTTGAAGGTGTTGAAGGTGTTGAGATTTATAACTTTCCTACTAGCAAGAAATAAATCATTGCACGACTATTTTTCATATATCATGAAATGAGGTGCCCCAGGACGTTACCATGACAACAGAAATTGATTTTGGATGTGTGTGTTCCTGAATGGGAGCTCTCGACATGTGGGTTGTGAAAATGACAAATGTAATTTTTCTTTTTTATATTTGATCCAAGAAAATTCGATAGGATGGATAAATGGTTTTGGTAAGTCAAACATATGTAATAGAAAACTGTATAGTGAAGTGAGAAGGTGAGGGGGGGATACAGGCATGATTGGATAGCCGATGGTGGTTAAATGCCCGGCCTTGGAATTCAAGATTTGTCATGGATAATGACACAATGATCCCTTTCTGCAGGTGTAATCCCATAAAACACTATAAAAAGCCTGTAAATAAAACGACTCTTGTGTATGACAAGCAAATTTTTTTCTACTGTTCGTTCCATCATGTCCCAAGTCAAGCTATTTCACAACCCTCATCCTGTTCAAATTCAATTGAAGAATGCAGGCAATCGCTCTGTTTCCTTGACAGAGTATATTGCTGAATTCTGTCCTTCGTTGGTAGGACCTAAAGCCGTTTATAATCCAACATCTTATCTGTTCAACGGTCATTTACAAACTGGATATGCTGCCTATTACACTCATTCACCCACGGTAAATGCAGTTCACTATGAAAGGTATAGAGTCTATCAAATGCAGTGAAAACGAGTCGATATATTCAAACCGAAAACAGAGAATTCGTAGATACACCTGACGGTGGATGTGTTGCGCTCGATTGGGCACCCACAAAAGAAGGTCTGGAGAACGATGCCACACCTACATTAGTTGTGCTTCATGGGCTGACAGGTGGCAGCCATGAATCGTACATTCGTTGTCTGTTGGAAGTGGTAATGAATGCCCTTGTTAGCATGATGAATCTCTAGCTGATTGCTTGTTATTTAGATTACCTATCCACCCTTCAATTACCGTGCTGTGGTGATGAACTGCCGTGGTTGCGCAAATTCAGAAATCAAGACACCTCAAATGTACAGTGGAGGATATACGGACGATTTGCGAGTGGTTCTTGCTCATATTCAAAAGAGACTCCCACCAAATACACCTTTGGTAGGCATTGGTTTCTCGTTGGGTTCAAATATCTTGGTCAAGGTAGTATAAGCATGTGATGTGATCAGGAAGGAATGGTGGTGACTAAATGACGCACAATGGTGTATAGTATCTTGGCGAGGAAGGAGAAAAGACACCACTCAAAGCTGGTGTTTCCGTTGCCAATCCCTTTGACTTTAGAATG